>APFE030049643.1:183216-208598 GCA_000404065.3 Pinus taeda | reverse complement strand
CCACAGCTCAAATGTTCATTCATTTTTTGAATGTAATCTTCTTTGTTTAACACCACGGTTGCTCCACCTTTATCAGCTCTTAGAACAACAATTTTATCATTATTTCGGAGAGACCTCAGGGCCTCACGTCCTTCTTTACTCAAGTTGCTCTTTGGGCGCTTGGACTATAACATAGCTATGGAGCATTCTTGTCTTAATACCTCCCTGTCATTTGATGAAAGACCTTGAGTCCCATTCTCGAGGTTGCAAATGATGTTTTCATAAGGAATGTTTTTAGGTGAGACTGCAAACCCTAGCCCTTTGCTCAGAATTTTGATTTCTTTAGGGTTAAGAGTTATGGATGAGAGGTTCACAACCTTCTTATCATGCCTGTTGGGAATACTAGGGTTTTCAATCACAAATTTATCTTCCTTAGCTCCAAGTTCTCTACCCACTAGGTTGCTCTTGTTTTTATTAATATTAAATGAGTCACCCTCTGACTGATCCAAGCTATAGTTGATGCCTACGTTGCTGCAGCTGGTATCATCCTCAGCATGATTGGTATTGTTTACACTTTCAGAATTCATGTTACTTAAAACTGCGCTGTTCATAATTTCAAAACCTGTTTTAACGCTGAATTCTTTCACCATCTTTATGTCACAATCTTCACCAGCGTTGTTGACTGTTTTAACGCTGAATTCTTTCCCCATTTTTATGTCACAATCTTCACCAGCGCTGTTGATGATGTAACCTGAAGTGTCTGCGCTGTTTTCTGGTTCATTTATAACATCAAAACTTGAATCACTGCTGAATTCCTTCATTTCCGAGTTACCATCTGCGTTGTGGGACTTATAACCTGCGTTGGAAGGAATAATGTCTGCGCTGCTACCACTTACGCTATTGCTACAGCACATACCCATGCTGTCCAGAACTTCAAAACCCGTTTTCTTGTTATTATTCTCCTCTGCACTGAAGGAACTGCCTACAAAAATAGTTAGTTTAGACACCATGTTATCCCTTGGCTCTTGAAGCTCTGGCTCTTGGCTCTGGCTCTTGGCCCTTGGTTCTAGCTCTTGGCTCTGACTCTGGATCTTTGGCTCTTGGTTTTGGCTCTTGGCTCTGACTCTGGTTCTTTGGTTGTGGCTCTGGCTCTCTGGCTCTTCGCTCTAGCTTCTTTCTGCCTTCTATCAAGTTACAGCTCTCTCTGGGCTTTTCACTTGAACTCCAAGTGACTCCCCTGGATGCCTTTTGCTTTTGCGCTGCCTCCTTGGCTTTTGCATTGCCTATTTTGCCTCAGCTTCCTACTTTGGCTTGGATTTCAGCAACAGAAACCCCAACAACACCCTCAGCAACCAACAATCCCCTCGTCATGTTTTTATGTGGCTTTTTAAGCCAAATTGGCACTACCTGTTCATTTTCCCTTTCGGGCTCTGCAACTTCCAGCTTTTGTCCGCTCAAATCCCTCTTCTAACATTCAATAATCATTGCATAACGCCTTTAGGGCAGGCGGCCACCTGTTCCGTAACAGAATGGACCCATCGGTGCTTGAAATCCTTCAAAAATAGTTGTTCTCTACTTACACAGAGAACATTGTAACACATGAGAAAATCCACAAAGAACATTGTTCCCAGACTTCAATTTTTCATAAATGCTCCCCAAACTCCCATCGGGTCCACCCACAAGTTGTTGTCGCAAGTCGCAAATGGCTTGTTCCAAGGTTTTCCTTCATATTAAATATGTTAAAACATTTAAATAATGTAAAAATGGCTCCCTCCGGACTTGAAACAATATATTTTTCCATTCACGAACCCTTTCAGGTCCAGTTTATCGCATCATGCATATATATATATAACATATGGCCACACCTCTGTAATTCTTCGATTGCGATCCACCGATTTCAACAATCACACCATCGCATCACCTGGGGTCCCGCCTTTTCCTTATGGTATCACCGATTGTGATCCGTCGATATCGGCAATCATAGTATCGCATCAACCTAGTCCTATCGCGCATTTGCCTCCGATACCCTCCAACAGCCATCGCCAATTGCAATTGCCGATCGGATCTGGACCGTTGATCGGCCAATCCGATAGCTCCTGTTTATTGTCCTTTTGACTTCCGAAAGGGGAACTTCTTTTTATGATAACTCCTTCATCTGAAGTCCGTTTTTTCCCATTCAAGTTGTGTTGGATTTAGAATGAGGAGATCTCTGCAATGAGACTATTTTTTAGAGCAGCCTGTGACTTTCATTTTCCTTTCATTTACAAAGGATTTGTGCCATTTGGCACCTTTTACCTCTTATAAGAAGTCTTTCAAAGTTAGAGATTTATCCAGGATCCATTCTTGGATCACTACTGAGTTGAAGTGGTTTGAGGTTACCCTTCTCGATGTCCTTTTAAGCCTAGGATATTGTAAGGACTAACATTTTTTAGCACCATTGCCAGGGAACAACTATTAAATCATTCCTAGGAAATATCTAAGAGCTTTCAAAGAACTATTTCTGTAGTCCACAGCTTCCAGTATTCAAAGATAGGTTGAATTCATAAATTTCATCAGTTTAGGGTGTATACATTCTGGCTTCCAAAAGGCATACCAGGTCAAACCCTAACCCAAATCCACACTTCATTGTTGAAGATCCATAAAGAATGCTCAGAAAACTTAGATTACCCATCACTAAAAGTGTAGTTTGAAAAATTAAAAGAACAACCTCTCTTCCTAAAAATTTGTTTTTCTTTGAGCAAATTCCTTTTGATGAGCAGATAGAATTATCTCTTTCCAGCTCGAAGTATGAGTCTTGTATTTTTGAAGTGACATTAGAGCCTTTATGATCCAGATTTAAACAGGAATGCAAAAAATTATATATATATAACCATACATACAGAGGTGCAGCAGAAATAATACTTCATTTCATTACTATAAAATATTGAAATATTATTATCAATGTATGCTTACAAATAGAAATGGAAATAAACTAGCTAGGGCGATGGTAGCTTATCTCTAAGAAGAGATGTGGTGGCTACATGCCTCTGAAATGTGTTACAATGAGGCTTGAAGGCCTATTTACTGTTGAGAAACAATGGAAAACATAAACATCTAAAAACCCAACCCTAGGAGATGAAACGCCAAACTGTGGGCCCCATTTGGGTAAATTGGTACATCAACTTCCCGGGGTCATAACTTTGGCATACGATCTTTGTTTGACACGCATAATAACTCGTTAGAAAGATATATTTGAGGACTATAACTTTCAGAAGAGAAACATCGGTCCATGGATCCATGTTGCTCCCATTTTTCCCAAAAAACATCGTTTAGGGCCTCAAAACGGCTCCGGAAGTTCAAGACCCAAAAACTACTAAAAATAGTAAATTGTGCTACAATGAAGGAAGCTGAAAAACTGAAATAAAAAATGGTGGGGGTCCAAGTGGAATTTGCGGGTGGCCACCAATATCCACCTGGATCACTTTAAAGGTTGAAACTCACTCTATTTCTTTAGAATCTTTGTCTGCTAAAATTGATCATGAACTATGGTTGAATTTTGATAAGCTTCAAAGCCTTGCTGACCAACTTCATATCACTACTGAAAAAGCTTTTGTCCAATATCAACTTGAATACCTGGCCAATACTTCATCTTTTGTTTCACCTCTAACCACATCTACTACATCTCCCAAGACTTCAGTTTCATCATCTTTCATACCACCTCCATTTGTTCCATCTTTGTCTTTACAACCAATTGTAGTAGCTCCGCCACCCCCATCAACATCATCATCCTTACTTACATAGTCCATTGTAGCACCTCCACTATCTCCGGTAGTCATGGTGAGATTTGCACCTCTCTTACTGCCTACTCAACTTGCTGCTTTGCCTCAAAATTATGGTCAAAGACTCCCTTTGTTTGATGGAAGTGCAGAAAGTACAGCTCAGTGGCATGTTGACAAGTTAGTAGATTTCATTGATTTAGAAGAAACTAATGAAAATAATTCCAAGATGAGGATTATAGCTCAAAGTTTCTCAGGAGATGTTAAGAAATGGTTTCGAAGTATGGCTGCTAATTCTGTTAACAGTTCTCAAAGATTGATTGAATTATTCTTAGCTCGTTAGTAAGAGAAGAAAAATCCATTATAGATATTGGTTGAGTATAATTCAATGAAAAGGAACCCAAATGAAACAGTTCAAGAATTTACAGCAAGATTCAACATAGTGTACAATTCCATACCTGATGATATGAAGCCTCCTCCTGGTCTAGCTCTTCTTCATTATCTTGATGCTTTCGATCTAGACATGGCATACCAGCTAAGAGAGAGAGATCCTACTACTCTTGAAGAGATTCAGCGGAATGTGGTCAGTGTCAAAGCCAATTTTCTCATCAAGAAGTCAAAATCAATGCCAGAGAGGGTTGAGAAGAAAGTTGTTTTTAAAGAAGAACCTGCATCATCTTCTGATGTAAAGCTTGATAATCTGATAAAAACTATGGAGAGGATGATGGATAGAATATCCATAACTGATTAACAAGTAGAACCTTCAGTGGAGAATCCTAACTTTTGCGGGCAGCAACAACAGCAGTTCAGAAATCGACAGAAAGAGCAGCGAAACCAAGATCCTCAAGGTCAAGTAAGAGCTCCATTTCAACAAAATTATACTGAAGGCTAGGAAGAAGATGAAGAAGAGATTGTAGAAGCAAATCAATTCTTTCAAGAAGATGAACTGCCTAATTTCCTAACAGAAGAAGATCAGTTTTCCAAAGATTCTCTCATACCAAGTGATCAGCAATTTGTGCTTGCAAGTGACAATCTATGGGTTGCTGCAAAAGAGGTAGAAAAGCAATCTAATCTTTTTAATTTGGAAAATGAAATTTCTAAATTGAAGATTGGTATTCCCCTCACTAAATTAGTGAGGAATGAAAAATATAAATTTCAAATTGCAAAGATTCTTAATGTTGAGTAGATGTCTGATACAGTTAATCTAGTTGATGATGAGCCAGCGATACTTTTTGGTCGACCTTAGAAGGAGCTCCCAAAGATAGGGAAATCCCTCCTTTTTACCTGAGTCTTAAACTTTATGATTTTATCCTTCATAATTTCATGCTATATTCTAGCGCCTCACATAAGCTTACGCTAAAGCCATCATAGATAAACTAGGATTGAGTATCACCCGACCCTACCATGATCTTTATTCCTTCGATTCTGGGAGAGTGAAATGCCTTGGCCTGATTAAAGACTTGGTAGTGTCCTTGGATCAAATCCCAGCCAAAAATGTACTCATGGATGTAGTATTTGTTGATATTCCTCCTAGGTTTGGCATGTTGCTTTCAAGTCTTGATGAGAAAACTAAAGGGAACTCTGCAGCTTGATTTTTCATATGCCACTATCCTTGTTTTTTGTCAGCTCCAGAAACTTTATAGGGAAAATAATATGAAATTTATGATCAACAGTAAGGAGAAGCCATTCAATCATCCTATACATGTTGTCCATAATGATCTTGATTCTTTCATTTTATTTAGCGATATGAATTATGTTGATGATGAAAGTCAGCTAGTGGAAATTTCAGAAGTTCCCAAGTTCATGAGCAGCATGCATGAAGTTATTATAGTAGAAGGTAAAGAGGTTAGTGAAGAGTGTTTACAGCCAGCAAATCCTATTGAGGAAATTGAAAGAATAGTTTAGAAAACATAAAGTTTTGAGATAGCAAGTCAAATTCCTAAAATGAAACTAGTTCAGTCTTCAGAAATATTTTTTCTGGATGAAGAAAATGGTCTTTGGACCATGGAGTTCGATGGTGCATCATGAAGAGAAGGAGTAGGGGTTGGTGTCTAGATACATGGTCCATTACATCAGTCAAATAAAATCGCTCAAAATGTGAGAATGAGTTCTTACAAGTTGGATTTTGAGTGTTCAAACAATGAGGCAGAGTATGAGGCATTTATTGATGGCCTTAAAATTATGAAAAAGTTGGGAGTAAAAAAGATTTTTGTTTATGGCGACTTCGAATTAGTAATCAAACAAGTCAAAGGGGAATATCAGGCCAAGCACCCAAGAATGAGAGCTTATCTCAATGTTGTACTTGACATCCTCAAGACTTTTTCATAATACACTTTGTCTCTTATTCCTAGAACTCAGAATGTCATAGCTAACTCACTCGCCACTACAGCAAGTATGTTGAAGATCCCTATTCATCCTAATCAGAAGTACTCCATCCATGTCAAACATCACCAATCTATTCTAGATAACATGATATTTTGGCAAGTGTTTAGGGATGATAAACAGATAGACAGTTTTCTGCAATTGGAAGGAGAATATCAAGATTCTCACATTGATTATGCATACAATTTGAATGATCCGGACATCCACTCAGCTGAGATTGAAGTATTACAGCTCAAATACAACAACATTCCAAGAGGCTTGGTGCCTTTGGAAGATTTATTTGACTGTGATGATGTTGCCAAGAAGCCCACCATGTTTCCTACAAAAAAAGGAGTTGAAGATGTAAACATTGGCACAGCTGATAATCCTAAAATGGTCAAGTTATCAAATTCCCTATCTCCTGAAACAAAAAGTAAGTACATGTCTTTAATGAAATAATTTGTTGATGTATTTTCTTGGGACTATTCAGATCTGAAAGTTTATGACAAAAGTATCATTCAGCACACCATTCCTATTAATTTTGATCAGAAGCCATTTCACCAGAAATTAAGGAGGATCAATCCCAATTTTATACCATCAATTGAGAAAGAGGTCAATAGGCTTTGTAATTCTGGAATCATAGTCCCTATTCAATTTTTTGAATGGATTTCTAATCTAATGCCTATAAGAAAGAAGACGGGGGAAATTCGTCTATGTATTGATTTCAGAAATCTGAACAAGGTGTCCTTGAAAGACAATTATCCCCTGCCCAAGATGGATCACATACTACAGAGGGTAGTTGGGTCCTCTAGGATGTCATTGCTAGATGGATACTCTGGATACAACCAAATTCTGGTACACAAGCATGATCAGCCCAAGATAGCCTTCACAACACCATGGGGTACATTCATGTATGCCAAGATGCCTTTTGGGTTGAAGAATGCAGGAGCTACTTTTCAGTGGGCTATGGACATAGATTTTTCAAATGAGAAAGATGTATTTTTGGTTATCTATTTAGATGATCTTATAGTGTTTTCAAAATCTAATGAAGAGCATTTACATCATTTAAGAATTGTTTTTCAGAAATGCAGAAAATTTGGCATCTCACTTAACCCAAAGAAGAGTTTGTTCGCCATGGAAGAAGGTAAGCCATTGGGACACATCATCTCTAAAGATGGCATCCACATTGATCCTGCAAGAGTGGAGGCCATTCAACAATTAGACCTCCCAAGGAACAAGAAAGAGATTTAGTCTTTCAATGGGAAAATCATGTTTTCTAAGAAGATTCATTCCTAATCTAGCTGAGCACTTGAAAGAAATGACAAACATGTTGAAGAAGGACAGTGAGGTAAAGTGGTCTTTAGAGGCTAAGAAATCATTTCATGTGATGAAGTTTGCATTATCTACTGCTCCTATTTTGATTAGCCCATATTACACTTCAAATTTCATCACCTTTTCGGTTGCCTCTGAGCATACATTAGCAATAGTCCTAATACAAAAGAAGGATCAGAAAAATGAGCAGCCCATAGCGTTTTTTAGTCGCACTATAAGAGATGCAACACTAAGATACAATATCATTGAAAATCAGGCCTTGGCTTTGGTGAAAGCTCTCAAGGATTTCCGAGTTTATATTCTGCATTCTCACGCCATTGCTTATGTTCCTACTGCAGTAGTTAAAGAAATTCTTGTGCAGACAAATCCTGAAGGCAGAAGAGGAAAGTGGATTGCAGCCATGCTAGAGTATTACTTGGAGATAAAGCCTACAAATCTCATCAAAGGACAAGGTTTAGCTAAACTCATGGCTGAATCAAATCTACATGCACTAGACATCAATTTGATTGTTGCACTTTCTGAAGAACAAGAAGAAGACAATCCTTTCCTATAAGTTTCAGATATGTTCATGTCCTCACCCTGGTATTCTGACATTTTCTATGTCTTGCAGCACTTGAATCCCCCACTGGAAGTCCCCAAAGGTAAAGCTAGATCACTGAAACTGAAGGCTTCAAAATATTGTATTCTAGATGGTGTTTTATTTTGGAAAGATCCTAGTGGTGTGCTGCTAAATTGTTTGGTAGAAAATGAAGCTAAGGATATCATGAAGGATTTCCATCAAGGATATTGTGGCATTCATCACTTTTGGAAAACTACAGCAAACAAGATCTTAAGAACTGGCTTCTATTGGCCCACCCTCTTTCTTGATGTATACAAAACAGTCATGAGCTGCCATGAATGTTAGATTTTTCAAGGAAAGAGAAATCTTTTGCCATTACCGTTACAGCCCATTTTAATTTCAGCTCCTTTTCAGTAGCGGGGTCTTGATTTTATTGGTGAAATCCATCCTTCATCTTCAGCACAACATAAATGGATATTGACAACCACTGACTACTTCACAAAGTGGATTGAAGCAATCCCAACCAGTCAAGCTACGGATTCTGTCATCATTCAATTCATTGAGTCTATTATTTTGTCTAGATTTGGTTGCCCACAGAAAATAATTACTAACAATGTTGATACTTTCAAGTCAAAAAGAATGGTGGACTTCTATGCCAAATATCATATTGTGCTAGGACATTCTATTGTTTATCATCCGCTAGGGAATGGTCTTGCTGAATCGTCTAATAAATCCTTGGTTAACATCATCAAGAAGGTTCTAGAGGTGAACAAGAAGAACTGGCATAAAAATCTCATCAATACTTTGTGAGCGGACAGGGTCATCACTAAAAAATCAATAGGTATGTCCCCTTTTCAGCTGGTGTATGGAGTTGATATCGTGTTTCCTTCATCTCTTATTGTCCCGTCATGAGAATCCTGCAGGAATTGGATACTGAGACTAATGACATAAAAAGGAGGATAAAACAGATGATTCATTTATAGTAGACAAGGGAAGAGGTTCTTCAAAACACATCCAAACTCTAGGAGAAGATTAAAAAGATTTATGATCGCAAGACCAAGGAAGACAATTTCAATCTAGGAGACATGGTTCTTCGGTGCGATGCTAGAAATGAAGAAAAGGGCAAACATGGTAAGTTTGAAAACTTATGGAAGGGACCTTACAGAATTTTTGCTTTTAGAGGAAAAAGTGCTTTCTTATTGGAATAAATGAATGGAAGAGATTATTCAGGAGAAGCGACCAATGGTAGGCTTCTCAAGCACTATTATGTCTAAAAAAGTCCTAAAATTCATCATCATTGTATATACCGGTGTCTATTTTATTTCCATCAATTTAGGTGGCTATCATAGGAGTTTGAAGCCCGAAGTGAAGGCCCTAAGGCTTCTTAGATCAGCCACTATTTTGGTTTTTATTTCACTTTTCAGTCTTTGTCATGTCAGAAGGTCAAACAGTTTTAAGTCAAAATTTTGTTTTCATGCATGTTGACTCCATTGCCCAATGGATAAGGCTACTTGGTCTACGGTGTTCTTAACACCTCCAAGGAGCTGTCATCCCCAGTTGGAGCCAATTTTAGTGTCAGTCTTGTTAGCCTGTCACCTGGATCAAATGTGATTTTACTATGCTTGTCAATGCTATCAAAATCAATTTTTTTATGTCACTACGTTTACACAACAAAATTCGATCACTGTTTGGTTAGTCTAGAGATGAAGTCAAACTTTTGGAAATTCACTTATGCTAGTCACCTATCATACTTTTATGGAGGTGTCATAATAAATACATGTCAGTCATCATCATCATTCCATTTAGTCTCGGGTCATTCATTAGGTCGCTAAGGTTTCCAAGGTCCACCATTTTCATGAATAAATCCAACAGTGAATAGAGCATGACAAGTAGCTCTTGGGTATTAATTTGTGAATTTTCACACATTCATCATGTTCTCATGTTCAAAAATTTCCAAAATAAGGAGTTTCAGCACTCAGGAAAGTAAAAGGAAGCTCAGGTTTTCAGTGGTAAAGGTAACTATGTTTTCATAAGAGAAAAATCAATTTTTAAAGGATGGTGGGTCCCATTTCTTTTTAAAAAGAGAAATAATTTTCCCTATGTAAACACAAAATCCCCCAAACTTGGTTCATTTACCTCCTATTCCCTCTTTAGTATCGAGCTATCCCATCCAAGAGAGTAAAAAATTCAATTCCCTGGGCAAATTTGGAAAAAATCTTGAAGCGTTGCGCTCAGGAACAAAGCATTGTGCTCAGAGCAGAGGCGTTGCACTCAGAAGAACTGCACTGCGCTCAGGAACAAAATGTTGCGCTCAGGACAGAGTGCCTAGAATTCACCCAAAAATCTCCCAAATTTCATTTTTTCTCTTGCAAGTTTAATTTCATTGACTTATAAGCCAAGAGAAAAGTAAGTACACCATCGTTATCCCTCATTTTCTTTTCAAAATCATCTCATGTCAATTTTTCTTCAAATTAGGGTTGTAGTGAAATTTTGCATGGGAAATGATAAGGTGATAATGGCCATTTTTATGTTTGGTTTCTAAAACATGTAAAATGTTGTCCTACACCTACATACATGTTTAATAAACCATTTTAACCATTCAATCCACCTCAAAACCAAGTTTTACCCCTCAAAAAGTAAAACCCTAGCTCATTCCTAGAGGTTTTTGGGCATTTTCCATTACAAACCCTGTTTTTCCTCCTTGCAAGAAAATCACTCATCCACTGTTTCTTCACTCATTTTCATCAGCTTCCAAAGTTCATATCCACCTTTTTCAAACCTCCTTTATCATTTTTTCAAAATCCACCTTCACATCACTTCATTTCAATTCATACCTCACACTTTATTTTTCATTACCTGCTGCTAGGATTTTTTGTCATCATGGAGGTAGAATCTTCACCAGAGAGAAAAATACATCATAAGGGAGGGAACATCCTCAGATAGGAACCATCAAATTGCAATGCAATCAACTCCTATCCTTTCATCAAACAGTGCTTCGAGGATGTACATTTCTTGGAGTTTTGCAAAAGAGTGAGTGAGGTGGGGTTTCATGAACAATTAACAGATTGGGTGGAAACTCAGTTGAAGGGTGAAAATGTTGTTATCATTGGTATTGAGTTCAAATTTTTAGTGGCCTCCATCTCACTTGCAACACAGTTACTGGAAAATGGTGAATATTGGTTCAAAGGAATGAGCCTAGATCTTGAATATTACAAGCATTTCTTAAAAACACCATACAGGGAAAAACATGCTCGTCTTATGCCTTTCAGATACTTATTGGAGAAATATGCCCCTTTGATGAAGAGTCTCATGAGGTTATTTACATGTGAAGGAAGATTCTCTAGGTTGTATGCTTATCATATTTTCCTCCTGATACATTTCACCTCTCAAAAAGCCACTCAACATGTGTAACTACCTATCCAGGAGCATTTCCAAAATGTCGGAAAAAATATAATTGAAGGACAAAGAGCACTCCCCAATATTGTTTCTTCATAGCCTAATCAAAACTATTGTCCTTCACCAGCTTGCAGAGAAAGGTATGGCTTGGGAAGCCTTTTTGGAAATAGCCCTAAAATGGCATGAAGCCAATGTAGCAGCTCAGTCTCGTAGTGTGCCAAAGCAAAAAATGGAAGTGGGGTCCTCTAGAAAATCAGTCGAGAAAACTTAGCTACCTAAGCCTGAGGTGACTAAAGTGTACAAGAGAGGACAGAGGCTTGTTTTTTCTTCTCATGGAGGGAAAGGGGCCAAGCCTTATTCATCAACAAAGCAGGGACCGGTAGCAAAAGAGAAAGACACAGTTGATTCAAAAGCTAAGGATCAAACTTCAAGCATACGACAGACAATCAAAGATAAGGACTATCAAATCAAGGAGCTTACAATAAATATGGAAAGAGAAAAATATGGCATTTCATTCCCTGAATAGGAGAATAGTCACCTCAAAGCAAAGGAATTGATCATGGAAAAAGAACAAGCCAAGTTATTGCAGCAGGTTGGCAAGGGAAAAGAGATCATAGAATGAAGTGAGCTGGAAGGATCAAAAGGGAAAGGAAAGAGGCAAAGGCCAAGAACAAGGGGCCTAAAGAAAGCATTGCAAGAAGAGCAAGAACACATTCTGTTGAATGAAGACCTTGACCTAAATGATAGGATTGCCCTTGAGGTCCATCAAGACAAGGAATATTCTCTCAACATGGTGAATGAACACTTGGAGAAGCTCCTTGAGAAGGTAAATAGAGATAATCAGTTTCTCAGACATATGGCACACCACTACCAAGCTCAAAACATGATCACCAATGTCAAGGTTAAGCAGCTTGAAAACAAGCTTAAAGAAGCCAAAAAGGACCAAAAGGATGAGGGAAACTTGGAGATGCTTGCTGAAGCATCTATGAAGCTTTAACAAACATATTTTTACACCTTCCATCTAATTTTTAGAAAATTTCGAGCACTTCAAGTTTTTTGAGAATTTTTGGGCCAAATCCTCCATTTGAGGAAAGGTCTACATTTTTGGAAATATCTTGCCATCCTCTAAAAACAAATTTGCTCATATTTTTCATAGGTGGCTTAGTTTTGGATAAAAAAGCAAAAAAGTGGCAAGAAAACTAGCATTCTAGACCCTGTTTTGACAAGCGCTATGCTCCTAGAGTGACCTTGGGAAAATGGAATTGTGAATGCCTTCCCATGGTCCAAATTCAAAAATTAAAATTGTTTTGGAAATTATACGTGAAGGGATAGTTGACCATTCTCTCAGTTTTTCATTTTGACCCATTGAAGGCACCTCAAAATTAGCTCAAATGCGACGCTGCACTTCTGCACTTTTCTGTGTTTTAATTGGAGAATCTCACTGTGTAAAATTTCTAGTTTCTAGTTTGACTCAGTCAAAGTCAATATTCTCTATGTAATGGCACTATTTTCGAGGCTAGGTGATGTATGCATGAATAAATGTACATCATAGGTTGTTTTTTATGTTTATTAGGCCTCATAAAAGAAGCAAACTCCTAAACAAACTCTCCATGAAGTGTTTGAGTTTCACCTTGTCACTCTCACCTGTTGGTTGAGAGAATCTTGGAGTAAGTTCCTCCACTAAGGAATTTGACTCCTGAAGGTGGGCAAGTGGTCTAGGAGAGTCTATATGTATCACTTCTCTTCAGGAGAAGAGGGTTGAACTTTTGGTGAAGGAAGCTTGCATGTAATCATCTTTTCAGCTAATACAGAGACAGGTTGCAGCGATTTTCAAGGAACTCTAGCCCAGTGAGTTCATGGTGCTTGTATTTCATTCTATTTGTTTTATAATGGTTTAAACATCTTTATCTACATGATATATCTTCTTTCTATGGACGTCTTACAGTGAAATATACAGAATTCTTGTTTTTCAAGCTATGTTATCTGGTTTTCATAGTTATGTTTATGTCTTCCTAAGCTAATGAAATCATGTTTACTTATGCTCATTAGTTTATTCTACACTTTCTTCTCTACACTACACTAACAATATTCAAAATACACCATGGATTCTGATATCTAGCTCCTTCTCATATTTGTTCCTGTACTCCTACATCTTAGACCTATTTGTGGCTCCAAACCCTAAGTTCAACAAACCCTAAAACTCAAATTAAATAAATAAACAAATACACATATCTAGCCTAAAATTCATTTGCTTTAAAGTCGTATCATTGACAAGAGGCTTAGGGAGATCCCTCTCATGCTCAGTAGGGCTAGCTACTGAGCTAAAGTGGTTTGAGGTTACCCTTATCAATTTCCTTTTTAGCCTAGGAGATTGTAAGGACTAACATCTTGGACTTCCACATTACATTACATTTATTTGACAACATAGCCCATAGTGGAGATGTGGACGAAATGACTCATGACATGACTTGACATGATAGTGTTGGTACATTCATACTTCTACTGGAGTGTGTGTCGAGTTGTGGTGTTGTTGGGTGATGGATGTGTTATAGCTTCACCTCTGCATGGCAAGGTGCATGGAGTCTTTGATGGTCGTTGGTTCGCTTGATGTTGCTTTGGCACATTTCTCCTTGCTTGTATGTTGGAAGGCATGACAGGATCATCTGTTCGTGAAAGGTGCATGTTCATCCGTCCATGAACACATCTTTGCATGATCATTCATGTGTGAGCACATCTCTTCACATGCATCATTTTTTTGTTCATTGGTGAACCTATCCTTCTGGATGCACTCCCTTCGTTCATCCCATTCATCGTTGTGCCATGTTTATTAGTATACCTGTACCTGCAGCCACTCATGACAGGACGAGATCAAATCCAAAAACCTCCTAGTCTACCATGAGACATGATAATTTTGGATGCAAGTGAGTGGGAGAGGCAGCAAGGTTGTGAGGCGGGACGATGGCTCCAGGCACTACTGATGAAAATTGCACGAGTCAAGGGGTGATGAAGATCAGCAATCTAAGTGGACAGTGACTGTTGGAGAACTCTGGCTCGGATGGAAGGAAAACTACACAAATTTTGGGAGGAATAGTCTGGGCTGCAAGAGGGCAAGGCAGACAAAATCTACGCATTTTTCAAAATGAGTGGGTAGCGAAGGCTTGACAGCCAAATGTGCACAATTTATTGGACGAACAGGTCGGGCTGTAGGGAGGATTGGCAGACAGGATTTTCACAATTTTACGTAGGAATAGGTCCAAAGCTTGGCAGCCAAAACAGTGCAATTCCTAGATGGAATTGGCAGCTAGCTACTGGGTCACTGGCACCAGAAACTATGCAATTCCTAAGGGGAACTAGCAGTCAGCTCCCGAAAGCTTGGCAGCAAAAATTGTGCGATTACTAGAGGGAACTGGCAATCTGCTACTGGGAGCTATTGGTGGGAGAAATTGCACTAAGGCTGGGAGGATGGCTTGCTGATCATCTCTGCGTAATTTCTAAGATGAGTAGATTGTTGGGCAGCAGAGGACCTGCTAATCATCTCTACACAATTTCTAAGCTGAGCGGATTGATGGGCAGCAGAGGGCCTAGTCATGAATACTACGCAATTTTATAGATGAGCAGTCAGTCAACTCTCAGGAGGAATGGCTGGAAAAATGGTGCAATTTTCTAAGGGAGACAGGAACAGGCACTGGGTGTTTATCTGACTATCTGCGCAATTCTCCTAGCTAGTGGAGTGGGCAAGGTCTGCATTCTATGTGCAAATTTTGAGGGGAATGAGTCACGGGGTGGCTGTTGGGTCAAATCCTCTGATTGACCAGCTTGAAGGCTGATTGATATGCTTACGAGCAGTGCATCTTGAAATGACTTTCCTAGTGCTTCTGCATTGTTCTTGGTGACAGTTGACCGAGTCGATGGCGGGGTGATGGTCCGGCTGGGAGAGGGGAGCCCAGTCGTCGAAAATTCAGCACAATGACTAAGTGTGTGAATGAGTGAAAGATGCACATGTGATCTTGCAAAGACACACCAACATGACTTAACGACGAGATCACCAAAACCATCCAGACACACATGCTCAACATGATTGACAAACGTTGTGAGCGACAAGCGCAACACTTGTGATTGGTTGTTGATCGACCGTGACAATGCTTGTGCAACAGTGAGCGTGACTCCATGTGTGAGTGCGACAGATTCTTTTATAGCGAACACAACATGTACACACAAAGTGAAGACCTTGAGCATGACCAGAACATGGTCGCAAGCATGACTTCAATACCAACATGAAAAAACTTGGATGAAATGAACAAGCAAGGTGGATGCGAAGACTCACATGGGTTCACGGAGTGAACCCGAGTGTGCGCAGTCGTCAAGTGAAACTCTCAAGGGAGGCTCCAAAATTGGGTGCAGGCCAAAATTTTGGAGGGTGGTTGTAGCCGCTACAACACCCCCTTAGCTTTTGTATTTCTTTGAGATCCTCCCATGGTTTACAGACCATAGTATTGTAATGGGAAAAAGTATATAAAAGGGTGCCTTAGTGAGTCTAAGGGAATCAATCAAAAGAAAAGTCAGATTTGATATGATTTGAGTCTGTAAAGGTACGATCTTTCTGTATTTTTGGTGAAGGGGAATGCTCCTGCAACTGAGTGCGCGGAGACCTTGGTAAGTCCGTAGTTGAGTGCATGGGCCCCTGAAGCTATGTGCATAGGATCTGGAAAGCTTGTATGTAGAAGATATGAAGTAATAAAGAATATTTGAAGCAATTTTGTGTCCAATTTGTATACTTAAGTGATTTCCATATTTATGCGCACTTGAATGCTAGTTCTTCCCCCCTTGAAAAAATCGTAATTTTCATTAGTAAAGGAAAATTACATGTTGTATATGCAAAGTGCATATGTTGTATGTGAGGCAAAGTGCCTGTCACAAATAGGAGTATCTGATTTAACAAAAAATAGTGCCTTACATCCACGCAGGGAGGCACTGTTCTACGAAGATTGTTTAGCAAAAAAACAAAATAACTCTTAATAGAGAGTGTATATCTGCTATATATACATTTGACAATATAAAAGCATAAAATATTTACAAATGCTAGAAAATGTAAAAAACTAGGCTCTGGCTGAGCCATTTAGTCTGTGATGTCCATAAATAGTCAATGGTAAAATTGGTAATGATTACCATCCCTTTATTCCCGAATCAGCCAAGTGCCGAGAGGCCTGACCGTGCTTCTTTGGATAGTAGATCGGTGGTTGTGTTTCATTCCTTGTAAATATGACGGCATGCAAATGAGTCAAAATGTGTAATGAGTCGATGCGCCTCATCCAATATATGTCTCAGAGTATATGCAGAGCAATTTGATTACTACAGTGTTTTTCCAATGCAAATTGAATGAGGTATTTTGTTGTGATTACTTCGGATAAATTGTTTGAGCCTCTCCCCAGTCCCATTTGTATATGAAAGTGGTATGATTTAGATAAGTATAGTATGGCACCTCCCCCACATCCAGCTTCCTGTGTTGAACCGTCGAAAAATGCCCATGGATGAGAATAATTTATGGCTTCGAGGACAGTGATTTTAGGCGGATAGGTTTCCTCTTCTTCAGGGATGATGTTGTAGTCTGTCAAGATACAAGCTGTAATGGAGGGCCAGTGGGGAGTAATATTCTGCAAAAATGTATCTATTGCGGGCTATCCAAATTTCCCAGTAGATGAGGAGGGGAAGGTCCCTGGCCTTTGTAGGGGCTACATTAGTCCACCATGTAGACCATGCATCCTTAATAGTCAAGCCCTGTCAACTGTTCTGGGAGGGAAAGGTCAATAGGATCGAGCTCCAAAGGTCCTTTGTAGCCTGGCATGCGAGGAAAAGGTGGTCTACATCTACATTGTTTCTCTTGCACAAGCAACACCAAAAGGGTCCATGTTGTGCACGTTTGATGAGGTTATCACCTATGGGGATCTTATATTTGAGGATTGTCCACATAAGAAGTCGGGTCCTGGGGGGTGCTTTGAGCTTCCACATGTGCTTCCACCAGAGCTCGATAGCTTTTGGTCGATGAGTCTCAGCTAATACAATATAGCCCTCCTTAGGGGATTATTTCCATGACTTTTCCAGCGCCCAGATTATCTTGTCCTCCCCTTCGACAATTCTAATGTGAGATTCAGCTAAGGTTGCAGTGTATTCAACCCATTTTTGTTCCCATTGCTATGGTATGTGCAGGATATAGGCGGATTTCCAAGCTTGTTGAAACAAGGTGGTATGTTCAGAGTCCACAATATGATAGATATGTGCGATGCATGCAATGCTAAGATGGTTTTTAAGCTCTATAAGAAGCTTGTGAGCATTCCTGCATCCAATCCAAGGATCTTCCCCTATATGCACAGATGTGCCAGACTGTATTCTCTAGGTAAGACCCGCTCAGATAATGGTCAGTGATTTCAGCACTGCCTTCCATATGACTGATATCCTTGTGTTACTTTGGTGTGGTTATCGTAGCCAGTCCATCAAATTTATAGTGGAAATGTATTTTGAAACAGCCACCATACTCCACAAGTTGTTCATGGTGATAAGTTTCCAACTAAGCTTTACTGCCAGCACTGAGGAGAAGTCCTCCAAATTCTTTATGCCCCACCCTCCCCATTTCTTTGGTAGGGTAAGCACCTCCCATTTGACCCAGGCAAAGATTCTCCCTTACTTTTGACCCTTCCAAAGAAACCTGCAGCATAGATTTTGTATTCTATAGAGGATACCCTTGTGTATCCATGCTAAAGACATCTAATATACCGAAGTGGCCTCAAGAACTACTTTTATAAGTACTAATCTGCCTACCCTGGATAGGTACTTGTGGTACTAGATGTTGAGCCTCCTTTCCAATTTGGAGATAATCCATGTCCAATCTGCTATCTTATAACCCATGGGCTTTAGCCTATATCCCAGATATCTAAGGCCATCCTCCATTTGCAGAAGGGTAAAAGGGAATCTATGGAGAGAAAAGTGTATCTCATGGGGGGGGGCATTTAAGATTTGTAACAGTGGACTTGTTGCAATTGATAACCATGCCAGTGGCAGTTTGGAATAAAGAGAAAGTATCCTTCATTATAGTCAGATCCCCTATGCCACCATTGAGGAATATCAGCACATCATCCACAAATAATAAGTGAGTCAGGATGCATATGTCAGTGATTCTGATTCCTTTGAGCCTTACCCTGTTATGTTCCTCTTTTATAAGTCTACTAAGCCCTTCCATGATGAGTAGAAATAGTAGAGGGGACAAATGGAATCCCTGCGTGAGGCCTCTTTCCGAATGAAAGAAAGGCGATGTCGCTCCATTTAGGACACTGAAAGATATATTTGTTATACAGCACATGATCCATTTAATAAACTCATATGGGAAGCCAAGGTGTGTTAGGAGAATTCTGATATACATCCAACTTACTCTATCAAATGCTTTGGAGAGATCTACCTTTAAGATCATACCTTTCATCTTCTTCGACTGTAGAGAGTGTAGTACTTCTTGTGCAGTTCTAACCGCCTCATGGATCTGACAATCTTGCAAGAAAGCAAATTGCTCAGGAGAAATATGGGTGGACAGGATGGGGCAGAGGCGATTGGCGATGATTTTGGCAATGATTTTATAAATGAAGTTGCACAGGGATATGGGGCAGAAATCATCAAAGGAGGTTGGGTTATTGGATTTGGGGATGAGGGCTATGAAATTGGTCTTGAAAGCTTCATACATCTTGCCATTGATCCGGCAATCTTCAACGACCTTAAGGAGATCTGCTCCAAGAGTCTCAAAAAAAGCCAAGTAAAACTCCACCAGCCATCCATCTGGCCCTGGGCTTTTGTCTCGCTTGAACCATTTTAATGTGGCCTCAATTTCCCCTAGAGTGACTTCCCTGTTTAGTTCCATGGCAGCCTCCTGATCCAAAAATCAAGGAAATAGTTGTACCACTCAAATGACTTTAGCAAGAGTGGCATTTGGAGGAGCCCTATATATCTACTTAAAATGGGTTGTGGCCATGGTTACTAAATGTGGAAATGTGTTGACTATGTTCCCCTGCCCATTCATGAGCTACCATATGGATTTAAAGGCTTTTCAACCATTTGCAAATTTGTGATAAAATTTCATATTATTGTCTCCCTCTAGCAACCAGATTGCCCTGCTTTGCGATCTGCAGGACTCTTCTCAATCCTTTAGGATTTTTCATCTCTTAGATACTAAGGATGTGAGCTTTTCCTTTTGTTCATTTGAGGTGAAGACCCCCCCTTTATCATTTTCAGAATCAACAATCTCTACTTCAGTATCCCTTAGGGTTTGATCATCCTGCACTCTCTTTTTGTGCGCCCAGATTTTAGAGAGTCTCTTCAGCTCTTTTAGGTTATGTGCAAAGCCTTCTTCTATATGCCCTCCACCAGCAGGGGGGTGGGACATCCAGAAATCAATAACCATACGAGCATAAGATGCATCCTTTAGCCAGGAAGAGTTGAATTTGAAAGGGCCTTTAGGCTTATTGAAACCCCCTCTTATTTCTAGGTATATCGACAGATGGTCTGAGATACCTCCCAATCCCACTCGTAGTTGATAGTTATAACCCATGTTCAGAAGGTGCTCCTTAATAAGGAAGTGGTCAAGTCTTTTGGCGAGACTGTTGTCACCAACCCTGTTGTTCCTCCAAGTGGGCTACAATTTTGCTGATGGGATGTCCATAGGAATGTGGTTTTCCAAGATGTTCTCAAAGTATGCAGTTAGAGGATCAATCTGGGTCTAATGTCCCCAAGATTCAAAGAGGTCGATGGAGAAATTTAAATCCCCTCCAAGGATTAAGTAATCCTTTTGCAAGATATCAGAACTCAGTAAATGGTCCCATAAGTCTACACGGTGATGGCACGGCCCAGACACATTTATCATTCTAATCTCAATGCCCAGATCATATGAGAAAATATTCGCCCCAATATGCCCACTACCTCCACAACTATTACAAAGATTGATGGTTCGAGTGTTATAACCTAGGGCAATGCCTCTCGAGCATCCATTTGCATCAAGATCTAAAGAGGACCAACTTGGGAGCATAGATTCAAGCAGGTAGGTGATGACTTTAGCTAAACCCAAGGTTTCTTGAAGGAAAATAACATCGACTAATTCAGAGATGAGCAGTCTGCAAAGAGCTAGTTTTTTAACAGGCCTAGCTAACCCATGGCAATTGAAAGAGAACAGCTTCATGGAGGGGGATCATCCAGGGTGTTCAGATCTCTAAGTACCATGTCGATGGATTTTTGTTTCCTAGATGTTATCTCCTCTCCGGCCTGCATCTTTCCTTTGGAAAGGGAGGAAGGACATCCTCGTGGTGGCTTCAGGGGAATGGGAGGAGTATCCAGGTCGATACCAATAGTGTCAGGGGCCTATGTTTTCACTCGGGATCGAAGCAAGTATCTCAGGGATAGGGGCCCATGATAAGAGGCAGAGGATATGAGAGGGGCTTCCTTTGGAAAGGAAGGTGGAGTGCAAGAGAATGTGGGTGAAGTGGGGTGGAGGGGGCATGCCAGGGAAATGGGGGCTGAGAGATGAAGTCCGAGACCTGATTAATTACAGTAAAAAATGTTATGATTTCAGAAGGAGAAAAGATATTGACATAGCAGGGAATAAAAGTGTTCATACCCGAAGATAAGGCAGCCCCGGCAGCCGCACTTTCCCTAGTCAGAAAAGGAGAGGGAGGCTGATATGGTGCCTTGCCGTGCTTCTTTGAAGCCTCCTTGGCTGGTGCTTCCTTTGCTACTTCAGGGTCGTTATGAGTCGCTACATCTTCAGGGGGGATGCTCCCCATGTGCTTGAGAGTCTTTGGTAAGTATAGCATTGCAGAATTCCCCTACTCTTGCTTTGTTGTTGAGGGGAGAGTCCCGAAAGAGATGACCCACCTTATGGCACCTCCTACACTGAAAAGCCACCCCTTCGTAGTCAAGTATCTGCTACTGAGATAAATTCCTCCATTGGAGGGTAATTTGTTCCTGTAAGCCCTCCTTGGTATCTAAGTGAACCAGTATCCTCGTGTATGACATTATTCCAGTGGAGAGGAATGATTTGTCATGTTCCTAATAAGTGCCCAAGGAGTTCCCGATGTGTCAAAATATGTCTTCAGACTTGAATTGCAGGGGTAGTCCTAGTAGACGGGCCCATAGAGGGCCAGCCCTAAGTTGCTCCCTCTCTGGATCGAAAAGGGGGTTCCATCGGCGCAGAAAGACGAGGGCCTGTTCAATGTGCCAAACTGATGACAGGATCCAATTTGTATTCTTGGCTCTGGCGAACTGCAACGTGAACCATCCCCTGAAAAATTTTGGACAAAAGGTAGCTCGGCCAGTTGTTGTCCCCAAACTTCAGGCATCCATTGCTTCAGCCGAGCCATAATGTAATTTCGTCCCTGAACCCTACCAACCAGGACTCTTTCTATTGTTTCCATGGTGTCTCCCCACTGAATATCCTCTCCCAAGCTAATGATGACGTCCTGTGCCTTGGATTTTACACACCTCTGTATTTTTCTTGGTTTGTGCACCGCACCAGTGGAGTCTTGATGAGTTCCACTCAAAGGAGGGTTTGATTGAGGGATTGCAGGGTTTATACCTGGCCCAGAGGGGAAGGCACCTGAGATAGGAGGGATGTCAGTGAAGCATCCTGATGGGGGGACCAATATATTCACCGCAGGAGGATACCCTAGCAAAGTGGCCAAGGGTTCGATAGAGGGGGCAAATGAGGGATTGTGAGAACCGACAAATGGAGAGAAAGATAGGTAGCCTGACGAGCAGACAGCTAGGTTAGGGCCTATGGAACAGGCCACAAAATGTAAGGTGGACGGTGACAGGGGTGGGGTAGCAAAATCTGGCTAGGAGGGGGTGGCCTCTAGGAGGGTTACGACCGAGCATGAGGGCCCCAAGATCGAGGGAAACGTCGTGATGGTGTTAGTCAATTCACTACCGAAAGGGAACAGGCCTACTAAATTTGCATGGTGAGTTTTTCCAAATGGAGGCTCACTCAAGTGGGTCATCAGAATAGTCCACAAGTTCCATGTCCATAACTACTCCGAAAGACCCGCGCCAGCTGCCGCCGTGAAATTGTGAAAGCGCGTCATTGTTGTGACCGAGTGCAGGTAAGGGGGGTCGGTGTGAAAGTGGCGAAATTACAGAGAGGTTAAAAACTTAATCTACAACGGGGAGATGGCAGATGGAGAACAGCGTCAAGCAGGTACAGTTTTAGAGAGGTCCAGAAGGGAACATGTGCAGGAGGGTAATTGCATCAGGGTCTGCAGTATTCGAACCCTAACCCTTGTCGAGACTCCATAGCAGGAAAAATGCGCGCCTCATCAGGTTTCACCCCTTCCTTTTCATTTGTCTCCACCAATGCTCCTGCTCAAATTCATGTTATTCAAAAACTTATTTTTTTTCAATGTAAATGTCATTGCAGAAATCAGAGTGCTTTGTTTCTGACTCTTGAATGCTAGTTATTTGTATTTTCGTATCTATTTCTCCGTGGAGATCTGGTGATCCGAATTGGATCCTTGAAAATTATCAGAGTTCTATGACTATTTCAAATTATGTCAGACTCCAAAATCTTGTGAATAACGAGCTATCAGGAAGGACCTCTAGACAGTGGCAGTTGTAGCTAGCACGGAACAACGAGGACCCTTGGTCAAAGTGCGTTGGCCGTTGGCCCATGGAGACTGCGCAGTGGCATAAACTAGCAAATAGGGAGTCCATATCAGAAAACAGAGGCCATTTTGATACGCAATTAGCTCTAATCACGTATCAAAGGATAAAAACCTCAGAGAAGGAAAAGCCCTGGCACCTAGTCATGTGAAAAAAAGAGAAAACCGTGGGAAAAGCGCTGAAATCGACAGGCGGGTCCCACGCTCAAAACCGGTGGAATATTGGAGGCATTTCGGGCATTAAGTGGGTTTAGCCGAAGACCCAGCGATTCCATACACTAAATGACATGTGTCCAGTGGATGAGAGAGAAAACCACTCTCATCGCAGGGTAACGGTCGAGCAACTTACCCATGTGATAAAAGCGATGACCGTAGGATCTAGAGGCCCCAGATCTAACGATGGAGATTACACCCGATGGGAGATCGGATTTGATGGAAGAATAGGCTAAGGCATATGAAATTTGGGGTCTGACATGACCGCTGATCTAGAAGATGAATCATTTCACAAAATAACCAAAATAATGACCGTTCAAGGAAAAGTTTGCGCTCAGTTCGTGAGGGGACAAGTGGCCACCTCTCTGTGAAACGTTACACAGTGGCGATGACACAGAAGTAGGGAATTCTAGCAGACAGAGGCAAGCAATCTGAAGAGCCGGAAGAGGAAGCGAACAGTTACGAGATAGATTGGCTTTAAGCCACGAACATACAGAGAACAGAGGGGAGACAGAATAGAGAGTAAAGCAAGAATCAGAGAATAAAGAAGCCAAGCTTACCTATAGAGCTAAGGTAGCATCAAGTAGACAGAACCGAGAAGGCTTGAGAGGTTCAAGCAATCCCTGTGAGGATATCAGTAGGGAACTGAGTACCAAATTGGACTCATCCCATTAAGACCAGTTGAGGTCGACACTTGGTAAGGGGGAGTCTGTGTACTGTAGTGGCTTGGGGAATCCAAGTACCACCCTACTAAGCATCATTTGTTACAGTAGACTCAAATTGAGCTCCTCATTGTAAAAACTCTGCTTAAAGACACAATACAAAGGCCACCACTGAAGGTTGGACCAGGAGACGTAGCCCAGGAGGATTAGGTGAACTCCTTATTAAATTGTTGTGTTTTTACATTTGCTTACTATGTTTCTCTTACTATTTTCCAATCCCTGTGTATTTCTCAATCTTATCGATCCATTGCTTAAAATAACATAGGCACACACTAGCACATGAGTCTGTAATACCTACATTAATCAACTAGGATCATTCATAAGTGATTTTCAGATCAAGTGGTATCAAAGCTATAGGTTGTTAAGGTTAGACAAGCTTGTGCTGGATTTAGTTGTTGAATGCTAACTAGATCAAAGTTCAAATTAGGAGAAGGAGAGTTGGTCGAAACTAATCTTGAAATTGGAAGAGTCTATCATCAAAAGACAATGTCGGAGGAAGGTTTTGTGGGGCGAGACCCTCAATTTATAGATAGTTTCCTGGCCATAAGGTCCATGGTAGAGAAAATGTATAAGGACTTTAGAGAACCTAAAGATGAAGATTCATCAGGCTCCAAACAAGATAAAGGAGAAGAAGAGTCTCTCCCCCATGACCACTCAAAAGGCAAGGGGAAAGAAGAAAGCTTTCTCACACCTCCTAATAGCACTGAACATAAAAAGAAGACATCTTTGATTAAACTAGTTGTTAAATTTGATTTACCAATATATGATGGAGAGTTGTATGCAGAAAGGCTGGACAATTGAATCAGACAAATTGATGTTTATTGCAGAGTGCAAAGTATTGATTCAGACAAGAGCAAGATTCAGCTGGCCAGCCTATGCCTTGGAGGCACTGCCTTGGTTTGGTGGGAAGGCAGGACCCAAGCTAACATGAAGAGACATGGTAAGACTCTTTCTGTCTGGAGTGAATTTTTTTTTGCAATCAAAAAGCAGTTCTATCCACTGGCCTACTTGCAGCAAGCCATGATGAGCTGGCAAACTCTTCGACAATTGAAAGGGAAAAGTGTACAAGGTTACACCCAAGAATTTGGAAAGAGAGATTTGATTCTAGGAATCTCATTAGAATCACTTGAGACTCTATTGAAGTACATCGGTGGTCTACACAGCTACATGAGGCACACTATCCTCATGTTTAATCCCACTATTATAGATGAGGTATTTGTTCAAGCTACACATCTAGAAGCTAGAGGAAAGAATGGAAACCCAGAAGTTGGGGGATCATCCCAGCCCACTGCAAGCAATAACAAGGAGAAAAGAAAATATAAATGGAAAGAAAGGAAGGCCAACACTGCACAGAAAAGAAAGTCTTCATGCACTCACTATAAGAAGG
>APFE030049643.1:130582-181540 GCA_000404065.3 Pinus taeda | reverse complement strand
CTTACATGCACATCTACTCAGTCGTAAATGCAGATAGCTTGAGATTGTTTGAACCTTCACTAATTGAGGATCTCGAAGAGCAGAGTTAATTGCCTTCTATTGATGACCTGTTACCTGAATAGCTTAATGAATTGCAGGAAGACATAGTTCTGGACAGGAAGGTGAGAACGACGCACAGGGAAGATGTTGAGTACCTCAAAATTGGCCTCAAGGGTTCAAAGTTGAGCAGTGCAAAATGGATAGAGATTGGATAGGTGAGAAAGTTGTATCCTTACTTAGTCGATGCTTGAAAACCAACTTTTGGTGGTCCAAAAGCTTTTTCAGTGGGAAGGTCGTGATCCGAATTAGATCCTTGAAAATTATCAGAGTTCTATGACTGTTTCAAATTATGTCAGACTCCAAAATCTTGTGAACAATGAGCTATTAGGAAGGACCTCTGGACAGTGGCAGTTATAGCTAGCACGGAACAACGAGGACCCTCAGTCAAAGCACACTGGCCGTTGGCCCATGGATACTGCGCAGTGGCACAAACTATCAAATAGGGAGTCCAGATCAGAAAACAGAGGCCGTTTCTGAGCACTAATCGCGTATCGCAAGATAAAAACATCAGAGAAGGAAAAGCCCAAACACCTGGTCATGTGAAAAACAGAGAAAACCATGGGAAAAGTGTTGAAACCAACAAGCAGGTCCTGCACTCAAAACTGGCAAAATATCAAAGGAATTTCGGGTGGTAAGTGGGTTTGACTAAAGACCCAGTGACTCCCTACACTAAATGACAAGTGTCCGGCGGATGAGAGAGAAAACCGCTCTCATCGCAGGGTAACGGTGGAGCAACTTACCCGTGAGATAAAAGCGATGACCGTAGGATCTAGAGGCCCTAGATCTAACAACAGTGATTGCACCTGATGGGAGACCAGAATTGCTGAAAGAATAGGCTGAGGCATATGAAATTTGGGATCTGACATGACCGCTGAGCTGGTGGATAAATCATTTCAGAGAATAACCGAAATAGTAACTGTTTGAGGAAAAGTTAGCGCTCAGTTTGTGAGGGGAGAAGTGGCCACCTCTCTGTGAAACGTTACACAGTGGTGATGACACAAAAGTAGGGAATTCTAGCAGACAGAGGTAGGCAATCCAAAGAGTTAGAAGAGGAAGCGAACAGTCACGGGAAAGATTGGCTTTAAGCCACCAACAGATAGAAAACGGAGGGGAGACAGAATAGAGAGTAAAGCAAGAAGCAGAGAATAGAGAAGCCAAGCTGACCTACAGAACTAAGGCAACATCGAGCAAATAGAACCGAGAAGGCTTAAGAGGTTCAAGCAATCCCTATGAGGATATCATTTGGGAACTGAGTACCAAATTGGATTCATCCCATTAAGACTAGTTGAGGTCGATACTTGGTAAGGGGGAGTCTATGTACTCTAGTGTCTTGGGGAATCCAAGTACCACCCTACTAAGCATCATCTGTTACAGGAGACTCAAATTGAGCTCTCATTGTAAAAACTTTGCTTAAAGACACAATAAAAAGGCCACCACTGAAGGCTGGACCAGGAGACGTAGCCCAAGAGGATTGGGTGAACTCCTTATTAAATTGTTGTGTTTTTACATTTGCTTGTTGTGTTTCTCTTACTGTTTTCCAACGCCTGTGTATTTCGCAATCTTATCGATCCGTTGCTTAAAATAACATAGGCACACACTAGCACATGAGTCTGTAATACCTACATTAATCAACTGAGATCATTCATACGTGATTTTCAGGTCATCTGGATCTACTATTATCTGTGATTTTATGCATGATTAGATGTTTACGCAAATTTAATAACTCTGGTTAACTCGTTTATTTTTGGTGAATTTTGGGGATAAGGGTTTATGAAGGTCAAATCTTTCCTGAAAGTGGAGAAATTCCTTAACCCCACACCACATAGCCTTCTAGATGCAGAAACCTTGTTTTAGCATCCCCCAGTACTACCTCGGGTGTGACTGCAGCCTGCGTTAAGCGGGTTGTTGCCTAAAGGGCTAGTAGTGTAGTGTTTTGTTGGTTAGCACAACTAACTCTGAACCTGGTTCCAAGCCCCCTCAAGCCAACAAATGGTTATGATATCAATACCAAGATCTATCTGAGGGATGTGTGATGTGGCGTAAGTGGACACCAACTAAGAAGGAAATCGAGAAGTGGATAGATCGAAAGTTGCACGAGTTTTCATCTCAGGAGAATAGGAATCCACACTAGTCAAAAGAAAAGTGGTTTCTGAGGTATCCCTACACAAAAGTACAAGAAGTTTTCTTTTCAATGTTCCCTTGCAAATTACACGACTGGCTGTCCAAATTAGCAGATAACAAGCCTACTTGGAAGCACGATGATCCTATTACGAGAACTCCAAAACTAGTCAAACGTCTTGAAGGATCTGATTATAAGGTTAAGAGGGATGTTTATTACTAGATTGATAGTATCTTGGGTGGTTTCATCACTGAATTTACAATAGATACATCCGTCTTATAGCAAAGTTGAATGACGATTATTCAAAGGTTCAAGAGGTAAGTACCTGAAATTGCTAAAAACCTGGATTAAAATGACTTTGTGTGAAAAAGGGATTATGCCTTTACCTTAACCTTTAATAGGGATCAGACTCGATCTACGCGAAGTGGAAAGACATTCAGAGCAGATATAAAAAAAATTGTCGAAATCGAATACAGTCCTTTATTGGGAGAATCTGAAAGTGAAGAAGAAAGAAGTAGCCCTAGTATGCCCAAAGGTGCGGCACGGACAATAGATCAAGGTACTTCTGGAATTCCACATCCATCCACTCCACCTCCACCTCATACACCTACACCTCCACATCCTCTATTCAGTATGGTGAATACGATGAAAATGCATGTATTCAGGGGTCAGGGATCAGAGGATCCTAGTCAGTTTTGGTTTGTCACAGAGATTGTGTGGAAAGCACAGTAAATCAATGATGATGACATGAAGAAAGCGCAATTGGTTATAGCACTAAAGGATAGAGTGCTTACCTAGTACATCATATACAATACAACTCATCCAAATGCTTCATTAACTAACACAAAGGATGCAATGAATGCAGAATTTAGGAAGTCGAAGTCGCAAGCTTAGTGTGTGACCGAAATCAAGGAGATCAAGAAGAGGGTTAATGATTTTTCGTGGGATATAGATCAGTGATTGAAGTGCTTACTGAGTCAAGCTAACCTTCAGATTTCATATGAACAACATAGGCATAGGTATATAGCTTTGTTATTACCTCACTTAAGATTTCCATTATCTCAACAAAAGATTGGGTCTCAGGCCGAAGTGTTCGAAATCACAATGAAGCTAGAAGCCTTGATGTTCTAGGATACAAATATAGGAGTTCAGTAGATCCAGTCGCAGCTAGCAACCTGCATATGGAATTGTATGATCTAAAGAAGGGAAATGAGGTTAAGTCAGAAACACATTTTGAAGTTTGGTGCACAAAGTGCAGGGTTAAGGGTCATCATAAGGATCAGTGCTTTGTATTTCGGGATTATATAGTTGTAGGAGGTCCTAACCCACTGAAGCCATAATATTCCATTGGATCAAGTACCTAGTGTAGCATTTGGCAAGTATCAAGACAAAATTCGACAGATAATTGTTTTTTACTACAAAAATTTATGCAGTCTCCAACGAAACATTTTTGTAACTTTTGTAAATCGGTTGGTCATGATGAAAGGAATTGTAGAAGCTATGAACTAATTATGGAAAGGACTCCGATGTATAGAATGTAGGCTGAAAATAGCACGCAGAATGATCAAGGCTTGCCTACAACTCGTGGAGGGTATCAAGGATGGTGAAGAGGATGAGGAGGAGGAGATGGAAGAGGTCGGGGCTAGATTATTTGTTACAATTGTAGAGAACTATGACACTTTACGTGCAACTGTCAGAATCCAATGCACCCTTCTTTTCAGTACTATCATCAATTTGATCATGTTATAGAAGATTGCATGGTCTTAATAGTGAAGATGTAGGAGAAGAAGAACCAACAATGGATGCAGAATATTCAGATGATGAGATCCGAACCACGTGAAGACAATCCCAATATCAACATAGTCACGTGAAGTGGTGCAGTCACTGGTGAAGACAAGGTCGGAGGCAAACAGTCAGAATTGGATTCATAGGTTCGAAAAGTCGATGAGAAGAATGTCGAGTTTGATTTACATAGAGAAAAGAGATTTTCATGGAGGCAAGAAATATTTTTATGAATCCAAGTGCTTCTATGTCTCAGAACCAGATACTGCTTGTTCCACAAAAGGAGAAACCTGTAGAAGCTACTACTGCACAGGATTCAGATCCCACAGTGTTAAAGTCATTTCTGTAGACCTTCATGAATTTATTACGGGATTAGAAGGTAGTTGAAGGGCTGAAAGAGTTGATAGATAATTGTGCCAACAAGGATAAGCCATTACCAGAACAGCGCACAGTCAATAAGTTGAAACGAAGCAAGAAGAGAACTGGTAGAGAGATACAGTTGACTGTGTAGATTAGTGATTTTGAAATGGACCAGGCAATCCTAAACTTCGGCTCTGATGCTAACGTATTTCCGAAGCAAACTTGGGAACGTATGGGAAAGCCTAAGTTACAATGGTCACCAATTCAGCTTCGCATGGTGAATTAGCAAAAGGTAATTCCGATGAGGCGCCTGCATGGAGTAACTATAGATATTGAAGGTGGAAGAGCAGTGATCGATTTCGAAGTTATTGAGATCATTGATGACAGTAATACATACGCAGTGTTTCTCGGGATTGATTGGGCCTTTGACATGAATGCAATCATTAACTTAAAGAAACGAAGCATGGTATTTGAAAAGAATGAGCTCCAAGTAATTATCTCATTGGACCCAATTGAAGGTGCGCGATACACAAAACTAAACCATGACTATTATGAAGATGAAGACATTGAGAACATATATCAGTTAACTACGAGAAATCAAGATTGGATCAATCCCACAATAGATGGAAGGCTCAGCTGGGAGAAGAACAATTCTTGTCAATTAGACTCAGACGAAGAGTTAGAAAAATGGAAGAATTGGTTGCATGAGGTCTCTACGCTGCGATGTAATGGGCTTAAAAAGTCGCTACATTGTGTATCTACTGAGGTACGTAAGTTACCTTATTATGATGGCTTGGATGATGTCAATATATTTCTTGACCAGTTTGAAAAGGATGTACCAAAGGAACATTGGTTCCAGGCCTTAGATCTAGCATTGAGAGCTACGCCTACAAGATGGTGGGGTACGCACAAGGATAATTTTGCTAACTGGAAGGAATATCATAGAATGATGCGATTAAGATTTGGCTACACAAATAACTGACTCACTGAAAAATACATAGGGAAGGATGATCTGCATGAACATTTGGCACAATAGACTAAGGCACGGGGTGAGATACCTCAACCTGAGTGGGTGCATATCTTTATTCATACCCTGGATGTTATGCCAAAGAACTGGTATTTAGAGATGGAGTTGCGACACAGGACCACTGCTTGGGATGAAATGAAGGAAAGTTTCATGCTAACATTCAGTTTCAAATATGGGTTTGAATGTATTGATGAAGCGCTTCTGGAGATTAAAGCGGAAATCTTTTGAACACCTGTAGAACCTATCACATGGGTACAACCTAAATGGAGTACGCAGCTACAACATGCTTTAGAATGTTACAATGTCATAGTGGAGGAAGATGATAAGGATCTATGGAATATTAATATCCATGAATCAGAGGGACAGCGTGAAGTTGGTGGATCTAATGTGGAGATCCATGATATTTCACAACTAGTATGCACAAAACAGGCAAACATTGGCTTAGAAGCAGAACCAAAATTTGTGAACATTGGTGACTATTGGGATGAAGACACAGTGGATAAGATCTCTGAATTATTACATGAATATCAAGATTTATTTCCAACTAAGTTATCTGACTTGAAAGGGATAGTAGGATATTTGGGTATGATGAAGATCAATCTGAAACCTAATGCGAAGCCAGTTAAGCAATGCCCATATTGGTTGAATCCCAAATAAAAGGAAAACGTAGGGGACAAACTTGATAATATGCTCGTGGCCAAAATAATTGAGCCTGTAGAAGAATCTGAATGGGTCAGTCCTATGGTGGTCTAGGAGAATAAAATGAAGGGTGATATCAAGATCTATATATATCTGTGGAAGTTGAACAATGATTGCGTACATGATCCATTCCCTACATCATTTACAAATGAAGTTCTTCAGAATGTTGGAAAACAAGAAGCTTATTCATTTACAAATGGATTCTCAGGATGCCACCAAATTAAGATTGTGTCAGAGGATAGAAGTAAGACTGCCTTCACTATAGAATGGGGGTCGTTCCAATATATAGTCATGCCTTTCGGACTAAAAAATGCTCCTACTATTTTCTCAAGGGTGGTTGTCGCAGCATTCAAGGAATTCATTCGTAAGTTTTTGGAAGTCTACTTCCATGATTGGACAATATTTGGGTTGGTCAAGAAACATGTCTCTAGTCTGTGCCTGATGTTAGATACATGTAGGAAGTATCAGATCTCCTTGAACTTGAAAATATGCATTTTTTGTGTACCTTATGGCATATTGTTATGCCATGTTGTCTGTAAGCAGGGCTTAATGGTAGATCCTGCTAAGATTTTCATAATTATCAATCTGAAGCCCCCTAGGAATGTAAAGAAACTATGCACGACATTGGGTCATACTTGGTACTATAGGAAGTTTATTAAGGCATACACATAGATCATTGCTCCCATGGAGAAGTTGTTAAACAAGGATGTTACGTTTTCTTGGGATGATGATTGTTAGAGGAGATTGGATATTCTGAAGGAAAACATGGTTATAGTGCCAATCTTAGTATTCTCGGATTGGAAGAAAAAATTTCATGTCCATATGGATGCGTCTTGTATAACATTGGGAGTTGTCTTAACTCAACCAGGGATAGGAGATATTGATAACCCGATTGCCTTCGCTAGTCAAAAAATATCTAAGGCTGAGAAGAACTACTCAACCACAGAGCGCGAAGGATTGGCCATGGTTTATGCACTACAGAAGTTCAGGCATTATCTGCTAAGTGCGCACTTTAAGATGTACATGGACCATTCTTCTTTGATGTATCTGGTCAATAATCCTGTGTTGGGGGGGGGGGGAGGAATCTGCAGATGGTTTCTCCTTTTCCAAGAATATGATTTTGAAGTGATAGTGAAGATCGGGAGGTTGAACATTGGATCGGACCACCTTACTTGAATCGAAAATGGCGAAGAGCCCACAAATATTAATGAAGGATTACTTGACGTGTAGCTCTTTGCTGTTAGGGTTGTGGATGATATTTTTGCATACATTATTTAGTTTGTATCTACTGGCATAGCCCCTGAAGGATATATGACACAGCAGAAGAAGGAATTAGTTGTCAAGGTTGTATATTTTTCTATGATTGTAGGGGAATTATATAAGATGGGTTCAGACAAAGTTCTATGTTGATATGTGCCTGAATATGAAAGACATAGTATTCTAGTTGAAGCACATGGTGGTGTCGCTGGAGGACACTATGCAAGGAAGGAAACTACACAGAAGATCCTACAAGTAGGATTATGATGTTCGATGGTATATAAAGATTCCAAGGAACATTGCAGGGCATGCGATGTCTTTCAAAGGACTAGGAGACCATCGCAAAGGGATGAACTTTCGTTAATCCATAAGTCACAATACAAGCATTTGATAAATGGGAAATTGATTTCATTTGTCCTATCCAGCCACCAGGGAAGAAGATGGGAGCATGTTATATTATGACTGCCACAAAGTACTTAACCAGGTGGGTTGAGGCACATCCTATGAAGGTTTGCAGCACAGACACTACTGCGGGGTTCATATTCAAGTTTATTCCGTCAAGGTTTGGATGCCCAAAGATTATGATGAGTGATAGAGGTTCATATTTCCTTAACAATGCAATTGTAGCTTTAACAAAACAACTTTAGATGTACCATCAGAAGAGTATGCCATATCATCCCCAGGAAAATGGCATTTTCGAAGCTTTCAACAAAATCTTGGAGAATGCATTCACAAAGGTCTACAATATTAATAGGAATGATTGTGAAGTGCACATACTAGCAGTGCTATGGGCATATAGGATTACCTCTAAGAAATTGACTGGGAAAATACCCTTTCGACTAATCTATGAGCAAGAAGCAGTAATTCCAATGGAATACAGAGTGCCCAGCTTAAGGATCGTAGCAGTAACTGAGATGGAAGATCGCGACGTAATGGAGGAATGCCTAGTACAGTTGCTTATGTTAGAGGAAGGCATATTTTTCACTGGCTTTCATCAATAGGTACATAAATATAGAGAAAAGGCATGGCACTATAGTCACATTAAGCAGTGCACTTTCAAGCACAGTGATTTGTTCCTGATGTATGACAACAAGTCTACCAAATTTCCGAGGAAATTTCATATGCAATGGCTAGGACTGTATGTAATTAAGGATATTTCGGATGGTGCACAATTCAACTCGTGAAGCTGAATGGGGAAGTATTTCCTGATAGGATTAATGGGAGTAGGTTGAAGGTTTACAGGGATGATCATGCCCCTGCGCAATGACTACATGGACACAGGAAATTCTTAGTGCTTCTGGAAGTTGAAACAAAGCGCAGGACTATAAACTACTTTGTTGTGGAAAAATTTTATAGAAGAAGGAAGGTTGTGTGATGTTTTGGAAGATGGAACACGTGGAATATGGGATGAGGTAGCTTCTCCACAAGGAGTATCGTCGCGCAACCTGTCCAGAAACTAACCATTGGAATAGATATACTTGATTTGACAAGGAATTTTCCGTTAAAAGGAGCGAGGGAAAAGCATTTAAGGCAAAAATCTGGGAAAATTTGCTGCGAAATTTACATTTATGGTGAATATATGAGTAATAGAAAATTTTAATTTGAATTGGGTTATAAATATTGCACCCCGCTCCACATTTGGAAATTTTTCTTCTTGAGAATTTGCTATGTGTTTTTGTGCTTAAGGAGGCAAGTGTGTTGTTTCATGTCTGGTTCCTTGAGTTGGGAGGAAGTTGAGCAAGAGTTCTTGAAGAGAGGGTGAGGAAACATCATGATTGCAACAATTCTTGTCCTTGATACAACACCTAGGTCACCAAGGCCAAAGCCTACTACCTCCCCAGAAGGAGAGAAAAAGCAAAAAAAACCACAGTAGGCCCCGGTTCAACAATCGCCATGGAAATTTTTGACTGAGCAAAGGCAGAAAGGAAGAATGGATAAAAGCAATCAGCCTATGGAGTCTCAAGACTTGGATGAAGAAGAGATGAATGTGGGGGTTAAGGATACAATGCAGAAGGCACGAGAAAATTTCTTGATTTCCACTGTATATGCCACCACGGAAGCCTACCTCCAAATTAACTAAGGATCTCGACTCTGTAAAATTCAAGATATTCACGTCGTTGCTACTAGAGGAAGTACCTATTGAGGGTAAATTGTTGGCCCAGGTAGCATATCTTAAGATGGAAGATTGGGATTTGGGCGACCATGAGAAATTTCCACAGCTGGAACCCAGCAAGTACTTGAAGAAGATATACTATGAGGAGGTGAGCCTTACAAGACTTGAACTAATGAAATGGGCAGCCAGTATTGTGCGCGCAAGGTTTCTCAATATGTTGTATGTCCCTCATTTTAGTAGAAGCATTATTAACACTATTTTTTTGCGCCAATTGTTGGCACTGGTCCATGATGGGTGTCTCTGGATGGGAGGGCCCATCCCAATTAACGACATGTTGATACAAAGAACCACAACACTGCCATATCAAGGTGTGAACACCGTAAATGCTTTTTTGGGGAAGTCATAGGAGAAAAATCTCGTAGATCAAATGAAAAGTGACTTTGAGTTGGTCAAGAAGTTGTGTCGATATGCCATCAGTTCCATCTCAGATGAAGTTATGCAGTTTGCTGCATAGATTTTGGTAGGAAAAATCATGAGAAAGTTTCGTGCCGATGAAGTGTCCACACCAGCGGTATCCTTGGTTGTGCAGTGTAGCAAGGGGGTTCAATTCAATTAGGCAAAGTATTTTTCCAATAATTCTTGGATGATTGTCGTGAAGCACGGGAGCAAGGAAAAGCATTCCACTACGCGTAGTTGTTGCTGTTAATCACGTTGATTGCTTGGAGGACACTAGATGATTCACATTTCCCTACTACAGATCCAGAGTTGTGTGAAGCTACTAAATTTGCCTTGCTATGGCCAACAAAGGACCCTGCCCATGTCATCAAAAATAAGATGTTCTAGGTATTCTTTGAAATGGATTTGTGAATGGTGATTAACCAAAAGCCAAGGTTGTCACCAAGTCTATTCACGAAATATTGGTGCATTGCTGATTTTAAGGCTGATTTACACCATGTATACATCCACATGAGGCATGATTTGATGAATAAATGGATGGAGTTTCAATTTTTGGTCACCCATGATTATATCAAGCAACTAGTCCTTCAGTGGCAAACTGACTGGCTCCTTCCGACAGAGATTTTAGATGGTATAATAGGGACTAGTAAAGAGGCACAAAAGGAAAAGAAGAAGGTGACCATCGAGCTGGAACAGAATACCACGCAGGAACCAAAATGTGAGCAAGAAGAAGAGCAGCATACTGACGAATTTGATTGGGGTAGCCAAGACCCCTATGTAGACCCATAGGATGTTGATTCTCCCTTTATTGTGAAATGGAAACAAAAGAAAAGTGAGAGAGGCGCACATAAAAAACGTAAATTTGATAAGTTCGTTGGCATGGAGGCCATGGTCCTCATTAAGGGGGACCTTGATGAAATTGGAGATATTGTCAGGTCTGTGACAGAAGATATTTGGGGCCACATTAAAGAACAGTACCATTCCGTTTTGACGAAGGTCTAGGAGGGCCTCAAAGAATTGAAAGGTCGAGTGAGCCAGGTTCAAGCGAGCATAGTTACAAACCAATGAAATTGGGCAGTGTGCAGTCAATACTCACTTTAGAACTCCACATCATACCCTTGCCTGATGGATTCTTACACCTAAATGATGTCACAAAGTGGGAGAGCACCCAGCCGCCTAAGAACGTGAGTATTGACCTCGCAGTGCTCCTCCTATACACATTGCATGAGCTACACCAGGGTGTAGCAGATGATCTTAAGGTGAGAGAGCAACGAGCTCTCATGGTGATCAAGGATGTGTAGATCACCAGTCAATAGATGTGTGATGAAAAGCACAAATCTCTCCAGGATCACGATGAGGTAGCTATGAGAAGGGTGCAGCTGGAGAAGGCCATTTCCCATGTATGTAGTGAGATTCCCGAGATCCAAATTCAGTTTGAGGCCACTTCTGAAGAAAAAGTGCAGCAGCTAGCAGATGCATTTAGAGAATCAAAGGCATGGGTAGGTAAAGTTCGCTTCTAGGAAGCTGAACCCACCACACCACTGGATATCTGAGACCAACGCGAGGCTGCCATCAAAACAGATAGGGAAAAGCTCGACTTTGCAGTTAAGTACTGTAGTCAACTATTTGAAGAAACATTGGAGTTGTGGGCCTCACTGCAAGAGGGCCCACAAGTGAAAAATATTGAAGTATCCGTCTGGGATAAGTAGTTGCAGTATGACAAAATAAAAGCAATGGCGCGCACCTTAGCCCCTGTGCAGCAGTTTTCCCAGTTGAAAGAGGGGACATCCCTACAAAGTCATATCGAGGAGCTGCGGAAGAAGATGCAGATTATCACCGCATAGATGGAATCATGGGAAGAAGAGGTCGGGAAACTCTCATAGCCTATGGAAGGCACACTCAAGAGTATGCAGAAGACGCAATGAACCATCGGCCTAGCAGCAAAATGATCGACTATAGAAAAGATGGTCGAAGAAGTTCGACAGGAAGCAATACAATGCACGACGGTGCTTCACCCAGTGAAGTCTTCATTCACCAACCTAAAATAAAATATCCAGAGTGTACCAGAGGAGTGACTTGAGGACGATCAACATATTTGTGTTGGGGGCCTATTGGGACGAGGTCCCCTAGGTCAAGTTTTGATAAGATATTGTAAAGGCTCCACATTTTGAGGAGCGGAGTGCGAGTAGCACAAGTCACTAGGAGTCAAGGGGCTTTAGGAAAATCAAAGCCCCTTAGTTTTTGTATTTCTTTGAGATCCACCCATGGTTTGCGGACCATGGTATTGTAATGGGAAAAAGTATATAAAGGGGTGTATTAACGAGTCTAAGGGAATCAATCAAAACAAAAGTCAGATTTGATATGTTTTGATTCTGTAAAGGTATGGTCTTTCTATATTTTTGGTGAAGGGGGAGGCTCCTCCAGCTGAGCGCATGGAGACCTTGGTAAGTCCACAGCTAAGTGCGTGGGCCCCTGTAGCTATGCGCATGGGATCTGGAAAGCTTGTATATGGAAGTTCTGAAGTAATAAGGAATATTTGAAGCAATTATGTGTCCAATTTGTATACTTAAGTTCTTTATGTATTTACCCGCACTTGAATGTTAGTTATCTGTATTTTCATATTTATTGCTACGTGAAGATCTGGATCTACTATTATATGTGATTTTATGCATGATTAGATGTTTACGTGAAGTTAATAACTTTATTTAACTGAAAAATTGTTCAAATTTTGTGAATTTTGGGGTTAAGGGTTTGCGAAGGTCAAATATAGCATGAAAGTGGAGAAACACATTAACCCCATATCACATAGCCTTCTTGATGCAGAAACCTGGTTCTAGCATCCCCCAATACTACCTCAAGTAAGAGTGCAGCCTGCACTAAGCAGGTTGTTGTCGAAAGGGTCGGTAGTGTAGGGTTTTTTTGGTTAGCACAACTAACTCTAAACCTAGGTCCAAGCCCCCTCAAACCAATAGTAAATGAGGATATCATGGATATTGAAGATCAATCCAATAGCTGGTCCTTAGTTTTTTCACCAAAAACCCACCTAAGTAATCATCTTTTTAGCCATATTTACCCTATTTTCCTTCACGTTTTCTTGAATTTTCTTACATTTTGTCCAATAAATCCAAATAAAACCATAAAAAGGTATTTACATCATTTTATTTATTTTTTATTATTTGGCAATTTTTAAGTGTTGAAAACTCATTTTGCCTAGTTTTTACAAGAAGTAATTTGATTTGTTAGTCTCTCGTTCATTAATATATTTGTAGATGGTTTGGATAAAATTGGGAACATGGGTTTTGTTCCCAACGTTCACGAGATGAATATATTCCTCTTAGATATGTGAAAATCAACACAAAAATATTTGGTTAATGCATGGTCAATGTTGTCACGCAAATGAAAATCGTGTTGTCACAGCAAACAAATGTGCCATTGTTTCAATACTCCATGATTTAGCATGAATTTGGCTAATGCATAGGTCAAATCAATTGAATGATTAGTCATTTATTTAGATCATGAAGGATTATTAGAATTTTAGTTTCACTTTTTCTTTCTATAAATACTCATAGAATTGAAGTTGTGATGATTAATTTCCTTCATACAAGTGTTGTACCTATATTTTTCATTAGATAAGAAATAAATCTAAGGTTCTATTGTCCATAATTTTTTTACTGTTTGCAAGTCAAATCTTGGAAGGCCCCCAATCTCTTGGCATGTGCAATTTTCCTTCTTGTCTACATATTCTAGTTTCTTGAGCCTTGTGTTGTTAGTAAATATATCTTTGTTTTGTCTTTATCACATATGTGTAAATTAGCCTCCTTTGATGTGCATCAACTATTTTTATTGATTTAGTGCATAATTTTCTTTTAAAAGTGAGACTAATCTTACATTTGGGTAATTATTGGAATGGTCTACATAATATTGTTGCAACCCTATTTTACCCGTGGGAGTAGAATAGAAACACAACAACATGATTTTCCATCCATTGAGATCCCAATGTATCCTTTATTAGTTAGCTAAACTTGAGTCCACTTCTTTCCTTTTATTTTCTTGAGTAGCCTTTCAATTCAATGCATAAGTGACTAGAATTTATTTCCCAATCAATAATCCCCACAAGTCAAGAGAGTATTGTTGTGTGAGACTTTTAAGTCGTGATAACCAACAACTTGAATTTCTATCTATGTAACCTTTGGTAGCCTATATTAGAAAATATTAGTTCCATTTTTGTCTTGAAAGTTACATTGGTAGCCCAGAAATTTATCTTACTTTGTAATAGTTCAAGTAGAGCTAGCATTGATATCAAGTTAAAAGTTTTATTATTTCTAATGTAGTTATTTAATGCACTTATACCTTAGAAAAGATAAATAAAGGTAAATTTTTTAAATTTATCAAAGGTGAATTTATTGAAGTTAGAAAAGATATTATAGTTGAAGAGACGAGCCCCCCTGTAACATACCTCCTACTCTCCCTAGTCACTACTAAGGGTGTGAGGAGGTAATTACTATGTTGAACCGATCTCCAATGTCTCATTATGGAAATGGGGTCTAAATTTTTCAACCTTTTTTTACCTTATCAAAACTTAAAATGAATGGAATCGTTGCATCTATATTGTTGATACCTTTCCAATTGTATAGAATTTACTATAATCTGACTCTCAGATCAAAATATATAGCCATTTAAAAACTAACTTCTCATATAGTACCACCTCATCTTGACTTGCCACGTGGTTCCCATGTGGCACCCACGTGGCTATCTGAGTCATCACCACCCCCATCGACACTTGGAAACATGACCCCAACTACCAATCTATTCATACTAGGTCATGTATTACTCACATTCCATGGTTCAATCGGCCTCACATGAAACAGTCATATAATATATACCATGTCTGCGAGTGCAAGCCCCTCTACAGCCACATCACCCTAGGAATAAAATCCTTGTGGTAACCCTTGTAGTTCCTTGTTGAAACTTTTGGGGAGAACCTTCTTGGGTTATGTGGATCCCCTACAAACCCTCCTCCATGTGCTTTCTCAAAATTCATTGTATTCATGTGCTTAAGCTCCACTACACCATTTTTTCCTCACCTAATAACTTTTTCATTACATCCAAACTACCTAAGTTACCTAGAGAAGCCGCCTGACTAGCCTCCACCTCAACTCATCTCTAACCAATCACACCTCCTTTATTCTAGTATATGTCGGTTCCATCACGACACGTCACCCTAGGGATTAAATATCAGCGTGATCGCTCCCATCTCCATTAGAAATCATTGGGAACAAGGTGTCGGGGTGATGTTATAGGCCCTTTCCACCAAGGTGATGTCACCCTCCAAGTGGCTCCACTCTACATATGCCACGTGTCACTTGGATATAGGAAATGTGGGCCCAAAAAAACTTTAATTTCAACTAACGCATGTCTGCCTTCCTATTCGTCACATGGCTCTAAGGCCATGTCACTTGCCACACTAGTTATGGGTCCCATGTAGTTGTTCTTTGCATGGTAAAACTTAGATTTCACGTTATAATTGATTTTGAGTTTCCTCTAAATCGATGCGCCAAATTCTTAATAATAGACCCCACACTGCCAAGTTGTCTCAACATTTAAATCTTAGCAAGATCATCTGAATCTCCCATCGAGTTCTCTAGGGTAGAACCTCCAAGACATGTGGATGGAACTAATGCTTGTGACAGCTGATGGTTAATATCTCTCCCTCCTACACCTGTGGGCATAGCTCGTGGACATATGACATATAGGGCGCATGTCTTTGTGCTCCTTTAGGCCCTAACCTTCTAACCCTCACAGCATAAGAATATAGATATATATAGTGTGGGCCTTTATGCCCTAAATTCTTGGTCATGGTGCCCAAACATATGGTTGATCTAGATCTTAAAACATTTTCCTCTGAAAAAACGATGCTTCTAGCCCCATGATTTGGTATCTTCTAATGCAGTTATAAGGGAACTTTCTCAAGGCCTCTCACACATAGTACACAAACATACAAGAGTATGTGCAAATGCTTGCAATTATCCCTCCTAAGCTTACAGGTAAATATCAGCCTATTGACCAAGTTATTTTACTGCGGGCATTCAAATGATTATCATAGATTTTTTTATCTCATCCATACTGAGCCATTTATGCCAATTTAAGGACTCGGGATGAACATAGGAGTAACCCACTCCTAAATATTAACTTAGGAAATTATCAACTCATTTTACAACAAGTAATAATAATACAAAGAGCATGAGAAAGTAGTAATATATCAATATTTGGAGATCAATAATAATAAAAATAGGCTTATGCGCATTGTTTCCCCTACAATCTAGGAATTAGATATGGGGACACAATTAGTCTTTCAATGACTATGATGTATTACAGTGGCATATATAGCTAGATTTATTTCATCATCATGATTACCATACTTTTAGAAATGTAAACTCATAAAGTAAGTGATTCACACAAAAATATATGTAGTAAATAGATACTTGAGTTATGAACTACAACATTCCCTTCTACCACATAGGGATGTATTAATGAAAAAATTTCCCATCTTGATTAGTGACACAGTCACAGCTAATTATTGGGATTAACTAGACTCAATAGTCCACACACACCTAAGAATCATGGTTTCAGTCCATCGGTTTATGTTGTGCTCTTTCAATTGTGCAGGTATGTGTGTATATGTGTGTGTGTGATAATCAATTTATTCGAGCTCTGCCTAATCCAAAATTTCATGTTAATGTAAATATTCATCATAATGACTTAAGTTTGAATACCATATATGTAAGCATCTTCTCACACATGAACTCATTACACTATTCAAGTACTATGAAGACAATGTAGACAACCATACCAATTATCCATAGAAATAACCAAGTCGCAGATAATGCCTCATACCTTAGCATCACTAGCCATGACAAATTAGTACATGAACCAGGAAACTAGGATTGGGACTTCAAATATCCACCCAAACTTAGACACACTATAGCCAAGCCTTTCTTTCACTATTCACCCCTAAGCGAGATTCTAGAGCTTGAGGATCAGTGCTTAAGGGATTAACCAAATATATTAGTAGAAATAGGGACTCCAAAGGACCTGCCACCTCCACCCAATAGCTACTTCATGTAGTCAATATATCTCAGTGAATATAGGGGTCCACCACCTCCACCCTCAATCAACAAGGAAATCATGAGGTTATACACCTACACCCTCAATTCAACAAGGGAATCCAAAGGCTACACCTCCACCCTCAAATCAAAAAGGGGATCTAGAGGCTCTACCTCCACCCTAAAATTAGTAAGGGTGTCTAGAGGCTACATCTTTGCCCTCAAAACAACAAGGGAATCCAGAGGATACACCTCCACCCTCAACTCAACAATGGATTCCAAACGCTATACTTCCACCCTCAACTCAGCAAGGGAAACCAGAGGCTACATCTCCACCCTCAAATCAACAAGGGAATATAGATACCACTATAAAATCAAGAAAAAGGGAATAGGGGGGCTAAAGAACTCTCCTATCAAGAATCCAAGCAATAGGTCTCCATCCAAGCTATCAAGAGAATCCATAGGAAACCATCTCCACCCTCTAGTATTACAGGGAATTTTGAGACTACTATCGTCACCTTAGATATATTCTTCCACCTCTCAATTCTCAACTGAAGGATGACTCTACTCATTGTGTTGTGATAGCAGCAAAGAGTTTTCTTCTCTTGTTCTTGTCTTTTTGTGCTTTCTTGAATTCTTTGTTTTCTCTATATCAAAATTGTGCTCTCTCATTGCGTGTGAATGCTCTTGTTAATTTTTCTTAGGGATATATTATTCTTTGCTTTAGATAATTGCATTTCATCATTAACACATTTGATTCACCCCACAACATTATAACATCATTGCATCGTATACAATTATGTAGAAAGAACAATATCATCAACAATGCAGCGAAACATAAAGGAACAATAGAAAAAAAAAACTTTCACACATAGAGACACCAAGATTGGTCGAAGACCGGGGAAAACCCCAAAAGGAGGAAAACCCTTTCAAATTCTTCTTCTTATAACATTGACATAAAAATTTCAACAAAGGGAGAGTATAATAATCCATTTCTTTATTCAAAATACTACCTAGCAAAAGCAACCAAACAATATCCCAGAGATGAACCCAACAATCATACTAATCAAAATCATGCTTCAGAAGCCTGCAGTCAACTGTCAACATATGCGATCAACTGAAGAAATTTGTGGTCAACTGACAAAATGAAACCTTAGTTTCTAGTTGCACAGTGAGAGATATATGCATGTGGCTAAAAAATTCTAGCCACACTCAGAGGCGTGCATGCATGCGGTTGTAGTCGAAAATATCTTGTGGCATCCCTGTGACTGCAATCCAAAAACCCTAATCACATGTGCGAGATTTGGACCCTACAATTTTGTACTTGTGTGAATAAACTTCCACAAAAAAACTTCATACATGTGCAAACCAAAACCAAAAAAGATAAAATAAGAATTATTCAGTATTTTCTCCAAATGAGGGTCACTTGACTTGTATTTATAGCCATCCAAGGGTGTCCAATTTCTCTTTTAAGTTGGCCTGTCCTTTTGTGCACATGTGGATTTCCATATTAAAAATATATTTTCCTTAACCAAATTAAATTCTTCCAAGGGCTGGAAGGGGTCTTCCTTGATGAGGAAGATTGTCCAATGGAGGGAATTTATCCGTAAGTTGCCAAACTACCATGCCCTCTCAGCTAGGGAGAAATTATTGACGGCAACATTTGTCCCATCACAAATATCTCATCATCATCAAATGTTGTCTTTGCTCTTCTCTACCCATATCTACTCATCCCTGCTCATATTTTTTCATCCCTTCTCATATCTTTTCTTGCCTTTGTATCTCTACTCATCCCTGCTCATATATTTTTTTTCCTTTGCATCTCTTCTCATATGTTGAACACTCTTGAATCTAGAATAATAATAATTTAACATCAGAGGGGAGCCCAAGCTACCACCCTCAATAAAATCGAAGATCTTATCTCATTATAGAACAACATCAAGGAGCCTTACTCAATCTGGAACCACATTGGGGAGCATGTCTCAACTTAGAATCTATTGACAAGGAGGAAGGTCCTATGGGAACTCTCACCTCGTGTCTATGACAATGGGGAAGGTACTATGGGACACTCTCACCCCAATCCATCTCATATGGGAGCATACGTCTTCTACCCTATGTCGAGTAATAGGTGAGATATAATATCTACTCCATCCTATTGCCTACTTATCTTCCCAATAATTGCCCTCAAGAGTCATGGGGTATACACATGCATCATAATCTTTCTTGGGTGAGATACCTGACTTACCAAAGGTAAGGATCACACACCCCCAATCTTTCTCAACCCATTGGCTAAATGGGGAGCAACAATCCCAACAAGCCCGACTTGTGCGTATGATGCCAAATGGGGTATACTCTACTATACCAAGATAGGGGAGCTATTTCTTCCACCCTATGGGTGACATATAGGGGTGATACCATATTTTCTAGATATCCCTCAACCCTAGGAGCTTTATGGCTAAATTCCTCACCCTAGGAGCTCATACAGGGGGAAGAGGTAGCTCATTATCCTCAATCATCTGACCCTTACTGAAGAGGGTCACATCCTTCAATTCATGTTGTTCTTTATAGATCAGAAACATATCAATGTGCTCATATCTAGTATTAGCTCAAAGATTTTACTAAAGAGTTCAATCATACTTCTTTATGTTGCTCATTATGCAGTTTTTTCGAGCAGTATTCCTTTATTTTCTTGTTCATATAGAACTTCAAATCAAATATCATGTTAGAGAAAATACATGTCATAAAAATATACCTTATTCATCTTTCCTTGATCCAAATTTAAACAAGAACACAACAAATTACAAATATAACCATAAATAAAGAGATGCAACAGAAATAACACTTCCTTTCATTAATAGAAAAATATTGAAGTATGCTTACAAACAAAATGGAAATGAGACTAGCTTGGGCGATGATAGCTTATCTCTTAGAAGAGATGTGGCAGTTACATGCCTCTGAACTATGTTACAATGAGGCTTAAAGGCCTATTTATTATTGAGAAACAGTGGAAAACCCTAAACATCCAAAAACCTAACCCAAGGAGATGAAGCGCCAAACTATGGGTCTCGTTTGGGTAAATTGGTACATCAACTTCCTGGGGTCGTAAATTTGGCATATGATCTCCGTTTATCTATCATAATACCTTGCTTCGAAGATTTTGAAGAGAGGGCCAAAACAAATGAGTAATTTGGTTTCGGACATTTTTGGTCTCTCTGTTTTCCCTAAAAACGTCGTTTAGGGCCTCAAAAACAGCTCTGGAAGTTTAGGACCTGAAAATTTGAAAGAGATAGTGTTGAGGGTCTAAGTGGAATAGGCCAGTGGCCACCAATATCCACCCAGATCATTCATCCCCCCTTAGGAAGTAATGGTCCCCATTGTGTGCAGAGCCTCCATGAGGTGAGGAAATTTCTATTGAACCTGGTCCCTGGTGAGATGTTCTGCAATTTCTGATGTGTCCCGTAATTATGGGAGACATGGTCGAGGGTGGTCCACATTGAAGACTTGGTGCAAGCCAAGAAATGGAGGAATGTTTTTCTCCAAAGAATTGTTTCCCACATCCTTGGTAATGGTGTAAGGGCCATATCGGAGAGGTCTGCATTTCCGATGGGCTCTTGTAATGCATTCTTTCTTCAAATGTAACCAGACTTTGACACCCACCTGAAACTTGTGTGGCACAATGTTGATCATGTCGCTGCTTGTACTTGGAATTTTCCAAAATGGAATAGTGATATATTGGCCCATTGGGTAGAGGTGCTCCAAGAATCAGATCGAATGAATGCTTGACCTGACAGTAATGGTACTCCTTTGGGTGAGGAGAAGATGTCCCTGTATTCTTTCATGACCGTATTTACCTGCTTCTGTTATGTGGATGAACCCTTCCTGGAATGAATTCCAAGTGGGTATAGTTGAAAACAGTGAGGCCATATTTTCATCCTTCTACTCGTAATAGGTTTCCCACCAGTACTTGACGTGGGGGGCAGCTTTGAGAAGTGCAAAAGTGATATTTTCTCAGCTAGAAAAAGCATGAATAGAAAAATATCCTTCTAGAAGATTTAACCATTTATCTACGGCATTTGCATCTATCTGACCCTCAAATCTAGGAATTTCAAAATAAACTTGTACCTTAAAGGGTGTGGTGCTTCAAGAGTAGCTGTTGGAACTAGATGTATCGCCCCCGAGTAGTCGCTCGAGGGCTTCTTCAAGCAAGATTTTGATAGGATCTCCTGCCCCCTCATCTTTCTTTTCATCTGCCATGGGAGGTCGTCGGGATTTGCGAGGCTGATCTTACAAAGGTTCAATTAGATCGAGCCCTAACTCCTTATATCCCAACCTCGTTGGGGACATGCAAAGAAAAACAGAGAAAGAGTAGACCGCGCTGATACCACTGATCTGAATTTAAACAGGAATGCAACAAATTATAGATATAACCATAAGTACAAAGATGCAGAAGAAATAACACTTCCTTTCATTAATAGAAAAATATTGAAGTATTCTTACAAACAGAATGGAAATGAGACTAGCTCGGGCGATGGTAGCTTATCTCTAAGAAGAGATGTGGAGGCTACATGCCTCTAAACTATGTTACAATGAGGCTCAAAGGCCTATTTATTATTGAGAAACAATGGAAAACCCTAAACATCCAAAAACGTAGCCCTAGGAGATGAAGCACCAAAACTGTGGGCCCCGTGTGGGTAAATTGGTACATCAACTTCCTGGGGTCGTAACTTTGGCATACAATCTCTGTTTTCTATCATAATACCTCAATTCGAAGGTCTCAAAGAGAAGTGCAAAAAAATGGGTAAATTTATTTGAGGAATTTTTTGTCTCTCCTTTTTCCCCAAAAATGAAATTTAGGGCCTCAAAATGGCTCCAGAAGTTCAGGACCTCAAAAACTGCCAAAAATAGTAAATTGTGCTACAATTAAGGAAACTGAAAATCTGAAAAAGACAGTGTTGGGGGTCCAAGTGGAATAGGCCGATGGCCACCAATATCCACCTGGATCATTCCTCCCCCCTTAGGAATCAATGGTCCCCATTGCGTGCAGAGCCTCCATGAGGTGAGGAAATTTCTATTGAACCTGGTCCCTGGTGAGATGATCTGCAATCTTTGATGTGTCCAGTAATGGTGGGAAACATGGTCGAGGTAGGTCCACATTGAACACTCAGTGCAAGCCAAGTAATGGAGGAATGTTATGCTCCAAAGCATTGTTTCCCACAACCTTGGTAATGGTGTAAGGACCATATTGAAGTGGTTTGAGTTTCTGATGGGCTCTTGTAAGATGTTCTTTCTGCAAATGTAACCAGACTTTGTCACCCACCTGAAACTTGTGTGGTACCTGATGTTGATCATGTCACTACTTGTACTTGGCATTTTCCACAATGTGGCGGCGATATATCGGCCCATTTGGTAGAGGTGCTTCGGGTGTCAGATCGAACGAATGCTTGACTTGACAATGCAATGGTACCCATGTGGGTGAGGAGAAGATGTCCATGTATTCTTTCATGACCATATCCACCTACTTCTGCTACGTGGAGGAACCCTTCCTAGGGGCCATGGATGTGGATATGATCTTCCCCTTACTTTGAGAGTGAACCAGAAAGAAAATAAATTTCCTAGCCTGAGAGATGATCTTACTGCATTTCTTAGCAGAGATCAAAGAGGTGGTGGTAGGTGGGGCTACCTCTGGTATCATGTATAACGTATTACCCAAAGAAATAATCACAAAGGGAGGTCTAGACCCATATACAACATGTCACTTTCATAAGTATGGTTGTCCTAATAGTACATCACAAACATCGAGAGGAAAAACATCACAAAATACCTCATCTGTGAAGGGATTGATGTTGTAGGTAAGGCAGCATTGTTGGCTGACTCGGAGATATCATCCTTGGTGAAGCCACCTGATGTTGTACACCTGCAGGTGTGGTGTGTTAAGTAGGCCCAGTCACTTCATGGCCTCTGCTGAAATGAGGTTCTTTTGGTTTCCACTGTCGAAAATGAATTGCAGCGGCGAACCCTTCAACCACATTTGTGAGTGGAAAAGATGCTCCCCCTCCTCTAGATCGTCGAGCTCATTCTTCTGGATCTTGGCGGTGGAAACAGTGGCGCTAGGCTCCACATCAATAATCTGCTTCCCTTTGTCATTCCTCTTGTCGAGTCCTAACTCAGGTTCGAAACATGCATATGATTCTGAAGCCTTCAACTCGGCCACTAGCGATTACTTGGTTTGACACTCACTTGTGTTGCGAGTGGGACTCTTATGGAACTCACACCAATTTCCTGTGTCCTTCTTTGACTTCATGGTGGTGTTATTTTCTTGTAACTTTGATAGGTTTTCTTCTATCACCCTGCCTTGGCATTGTCCTTTGTTCTTCAGATTCGCAAATCTAAAGTCAAGCTTCTTTTATTTAAACTTCTTCTCGATCTTGACAGCGTATTGGTACGTCGTGCCAAGCAAGGAGATGTCCAGGAACTCCATCTCATCCTGGATGTACCTGTGTAGGAAACTGTAGTATTTGAGGACCAAATTCCTCTCTGAATCCTTGATACCCAACTTTGTGCGAAGGGTATGAAAAATATTGGTAAACTCTGGCACGTCTTGGTCCCTTCCCTGCTGCAACGTGGTCCACTTTATGTATTTATCCTCATAGCTTCTAACACAGTATTAATGCTCCTTGATGGCATCCCAGAATGAATTCCACGTGGGCTAAAAACAGTGAGGTCGTACTTTCATCCTTCTGCTCGCAGTAGGTTTCCCACCAGTCCTTGACATGGGGGGCAACTTTGAGAAGTGCAAAAGTGATATTTTCTCGACTGGAAAAATCATGAACAGAAAAATATCCTTCTAGCAAATTTAACCATTTATCTATAGCATCTGCATCTATCTGAACCTCAAATATGGGAATGTCAAAATTAACTTGTACCTTAAAGGGTGTGGTGCTTCCAGAGTAGCTTTTGAAAGAAGATGAGTCGCCCCTGGGTAGCCGCTAAAGGATCTGGGCAAAGTTGTCCATCATCGCATTCCTTTGTCGCTCGAGGGCTTCTTCGAGCAATATTTTGATAGGATCTCCTACCCTTTCGTCTTTCTTTTCATCCGCCATGGGTGGCCGTTGGGATTTGCGAGGCTGATCTTACAAAGGTTCAACCAGATCGAGCCATATCTCCTTATATCCCGACCTCGTTGGGGACATGCAAAGAAAAACAGAGAAAGAGCAAACCGCTCTAAAACCACTTATCCAAATTTAAACAGGAACGCAAAAAATTACAAATATAACCATGAATACATAGATGTAACAGAAATAACAATTCCATTCATTAATAGAAAAATACTGAAGTATGCTTACAAACAAAATGGAAATGAGACTAGCTCGGGCGATGGTAGCTTATCTCTAAGAAGAGATGTGGCGGCTACATGCCTCTAAACTCCGTTACAATGAGGCTCAAAGGCCTATTTATTATTAAGAAACAATGGAAAACCCTAAACATCCAAAAACCTAACCCTAGGAGATGAAGTGCCAAAACTATGGGCCCCGTTTGGGTGAATTGGTACATCAACTTCCCGGGGTCATATCTTTGGCATACGATCTCCGCTTGTCTATCATAATACCCATTTTCAAATATCTCTAAGAAAAGACTAAAACAAATGGGAAAACCCATTTGGGACATTTATGGTCTCTTTGTTTTCCCTAAAAACATCGTTTAGGGCCTCAAAACGGCTCCGGAAGTTCAGGACCCGAAAAACTGCCAAAAATAGTAAATTGTGCTACAATTAAGGAAACCGAAAAATTGAAAGAGAGCGTTGGGGGTCCAAGTGGAACAGGCCAATGGCCACCAATATCCGTCTTGATCATTCCTCTCATGGAGGAAACAACCACAAGCCTACGCTTGTCTCACACAACAACATTATCTTATGAAGATATCTCTATCCCTACTATATGTATGGGATTCTTTTCCAATTAGATCTAACTCTTATTGTCACAATGTCTCACTACCATATCCAAAACTTGCTCAAATAGCTCTCTAAAGGAATTCCTTAACAAACCTATCTCGTAGATATCCAAGCTAGCAACAATTTACTCAACCTCTATCATGCTTAAAGTTATGGACTTATATTTCCTGTTCATCTAAGATATCATGGCATATCTTAAAGCAACACCCAAATGTGCTATTTTTATTAATAATGTAGCTCTCTCAATTAACATATGTCTATCCATGCAATTACACATCTCCAATAGAATGTTTTAGACCAATATTGATCAACCCATGTAGATTATTTCAAAATGTGCTTGGCAACAACTCAATTTGTATAAAGCAGCTCAATCATGAATTGACTATGTTTGTTCTCTACAAAATATATATCTAAATTGATGTTCATAAGGAACATCAATGCTTCAATCAATTTTCAGTTTCCAAATCAGGTTCAGCAATATCTCTGCATAACTTCTTGAAATTAAATTTCATCGAGGTGTCCAAGGATTTGCATTCCATCATGCCAAATAACTTCATGACATCTTTCCTTTTCCAAACTTCTAATACCAGAAAGCAGTGCATCATGCCAAGGTCTTCCATCTCGATCTCGGAGGCTAACTCCCTCTTACTTTGATCATCATAGGCTCTTTACCTGCCAATAATAGATCTTCAACATATAAAACCACAATCAAAGGCATATCTTATACCACTTTGAAGTAGAGGGTCAGATCAGCACATCTTCCATACTTTACCAAGTAATTGTCAATGTGGTATATCAGGCTTGGGAAGCTTGTTTTAAACCATACAATAATTTCTACAAACATAATATTGACCAAAAAAATATACTCGGTCTCAAACAAATCAATATTGTGAAATAAAATTAACCAAGTCTACTTATCAAGCCTTAAATGTCAAATCAAAGCCATAAACTTTTATGTTAATATCATTGTAAAACTCTTCAGACCAGATGCTAGGTAGAGCTCACTCCAAAATACCAGGTTAAAACCTTATCTATTTTCATGTCAATAATTATCATTTACTAAGAAATATCAACCCAAACTTTATCAATCCATCCTCATGATCATAATATGAATCATTTTTGTCCCTAGATGTAAATGCATGAACCAAGGACAAGTCATATAAGTTCCATCAGTTCATTGTGAGGTCACAACATACTAAATCACAATTGTTTACACTTCAACCAATGTGCCAATTCCAATGATGCCAATAAAAAATTAATATTTAATACCAATATTAATTACTGAGAGTTACTATGCCCATATTGTCGTGCTACATCAAGGCAAATCACCATTGCAAAATCTAATCAAAAACCTAATTTTTTTATCATTTTGAATTCAATCAAACCATAAGGCAAAACATATCTTTGAAATTTCAATCATCATGTCAAAAATCCATTACTATTGATCTATATTAAGTCAAGGCAATAATCCAAATCTTTGTCAAACCCTTGCAACTTTTACCAAATACTATCATATACTAGCTTCAATTATCAAATCAAGACAAAAAACAAGCTGATATGCATATTATATATCCTTGCAAACAGAAGATTAGTCAAAGCATTCACATTCTCTACAATAATTCAAACATTATGTAGATCTCACAGTTCCTTAAAACTTCCCTACTCATAGAACTCTATGGCCTCTGCTTCATTTCTGTAGGTCTATCATATTCTTAATGCAATCATGTTTTGTGCATAAATGTTTTTTCTTTTGTGACCCACAAGCTCAGTTGCACCCATAGACCTTCTTCCATGGGACTGGGAGGCTTATAACCATGCTCTTAAGCATTTTTCCCAATGGCTAGGACATGGACTAGGAGAAAACTTCTCTGCTCAAATAAAAACTTGCAACAACTTTTTCAACAACATCAGATGGTTATTTATGTCCATAATCCTTTCTTCAACAGTTAAGTGTCTTTTATGCATTTATTGCAAATAATAATAGGTGTTGGTATTTTATGGAGGGTTTCTCCCTCTGTATGGGAAGCCACTTCAATCAACATTAATCAAGGCATCAACATGTCTATCATAATACTATTATGCATCAAAAAAATGGTTAGATCATGAATTCAAACTATATTAGGTTCTAAAATATATATCCATCATAGTCATAAATCATCATCAACTACTTCATGAACATGTCATCAAATATCCATCAAAGGTTAGTGTCATATAATTAGGGTAGTTGAAAAGTGTATCATCATACATTAAGGGTCATAATCACAACATCACTTATTTATCACATTATTCAATAATCAAGTCAGGGAATCCAATTTTACCATAAAGCTTAACAAAACCTAGCCAAGAAGATTCTTAGTATCAACCTTATTATCATACTTTTATCATTAGGTTTATCATGCTTATCACAAGCATTAGCCATAGTTCCAAGTTACCATATACCAAAATCAATGTACCTAGCCCTTTTTATGAGATCAGGAAATTCATCATGTCTAAAATGTAAGATGATCACCAAATATCAAGAGCACCAATATATGACATACCTTAGGGCTTAACTTTCCATCCAATCTTATAATTAAATCAATATAATATACCTTCTAGTATTCATATACCTGTGCAACTTGTAACACTTATTTGTCATCGGCAATTGTAGTAATTGCATATTGTAATTTTCAGATGCTACTTTAAAAACTTTCCTTAGTTACTTCTTTCCTTTTCTAGTACCATCTTTTATCTTCATGTACTAATTCTCTTTTCATGCACCTTAAATGATCCTTAAGAAGGATATGCTTATCGCATCTCATCTAGAGGTCATAAATATTCTTATACAGAAATGTTCATGTAAGAAGTATAAGTAATAATCAAAATAATAAGTCAAAATAGGAATAGTGTCACAAAGAAATAACATAAGCTAAAAGGTACTTATCTTTAATGAGAGGTGATAAACTCCCTCTTGAATAAGCCTTCAAGAGTAATTATTATCCATTATCCATATAAAAATGTTGCCTTCAAATATTTTAATCAACTTCATCAGCAACCAGGCCTAAATTGAGATTAGCCCAAGTAGGGTTATATTGAATCTGTTGTAAGTGCTAGAACAACTTCTTATTAATCATGTTAGAGTTTCAAGGCTACAAAACTCGATCCTTTATTTTATCCCAAGGTTTCTTTTCAACCATAACCTCACGATATCCATCAAACGCTAATAACCAAATTGCTTATGGTTTCCTTCAAACCCTAATATTCTTTTAGGTCTCCTCCATCTTCTCTTACTTCCATTAAAGGTGTCTTCTCGAGGTGATCTCAATGACTTTTCTTCAGCCCAACTCTGATCCCTTGTTAGTTTTTCTTAGGGATATATTGTTCTTTTCTTAGATAATTGCATGTCAGCTTTAACACATGTAATTCACCCCACAACATTATAACATCATTACATCATATGAAATTATTTAGAAGGAATAATATCATCAATAATGCACTGGAACATAAAGGAACAATAGAAGAAAAACATTCACACATAGAGATATCGGGATTGGTTGGAGACCAAGGGAAAAACCCACAAGGGGGAAACCCCTTCAGATTCTTATTCTTATTAGATTTTCATAAAATTTTCAGCAATGACAGAGTAAAATAATCCATTCCTTCATTCATAAGACTATCCAGCAAAACCGAACAAATAATATCCCACAGATGAACCCAATAATCATACTAATCAAAAGCATGCTTCAGAACCCTGTGGTCAATTGACAAAATATGTGGTCAACTGATGAAATGAAACCCTATTTTCCAGCGGCATGGAGAGAGAGATAGGCATGTGGCTAAAATGTTCCAACCACACACAGATGCTTGCATGCATGTGGTTGCAACTGAAAATATATTGTGGCATCCCTGTAGCTACAAACCAAAAACCTTAATCACACGTATGAGCTTCGGACCCTACAATTTTGAACTTATGTGAATGAAATTCCACAAACCAAATTCAGACCTATGTGAACCAAAACCAAGGAAGGGAAAATAAGAATTCTTAATTATTGTCTCCAAATGAGGATCACTTGACTTGTATTTATAGCCATCCAAGGGTGTCCAATTTCTCTTTATGTCGATCTGTCCTTTTGTGCACATGTGGGTTTCCATATTTAACCAAATCAAATTCTTCCAATGGCTAGAATTATTCCTCCTTAATGAGGAAGATTTTCCAATGGAGGGGATTTTTCCCTGGACTACCAAATCAACAATTCTCTTCTTCATAGTGTGTGGGGTCTCCTTCCCCAAGTATGCTTGTTTCCCATGACATCGTTGCAACTATTTTAGGTTGTGTGGGCATACATTATTATTGACCCTTCCTTCCCATATATGGTGGTTCTATCATATCTAAATGGTGGTGGGAATGTTATGTGTCATCGCTTCCTTTCTCCCCACTTCTTGTTGATTTACTTCTTTGTTCCCTAGCTGTCAGTGCAACCTATTCTCTATTTAATTTTGTCCTTTTTGCCTTGAAGATTTATCAAAGGCAAGCATGGTTCTTCTATCCTTATTTATTGCTCCATTAATTTGTAAAACCATTACATTTAAGGCAAACCTTATAGCATTCGATGGTTGTCCTGAAACAAGTCAATCTTCCTTTAAATCCCTATAAAACTCCTTCCTCATACTCTAGACTCTATGTCCCAATTTTCAAGCCTTTTAATTTAAGTCAAAGTATATTAAATAAAATGATTGGGAGTTAGCCTAGGGTTTTCATTCCCCCCTGCCCCTCCCATCCCCACTACTAATTTAAGTCCAAGTAATCATGTCAAGGAGAAACAATTGACAATTGTGGAAAAATCAAGAGAAGGAAAATTACAACCAGTTACATCTACACAAGAAACATGATTGATTGTAAGAAAATCAAGGGAAAGAAAAATTCAATTAAAATCATTCAACAAGAAATCAAAAGCAAACCCTTAGGATTGGACCAAGGAATTTTAGGTCCTTTGGAAATAACATATGGAATAACATGGATATCTAAAACTTATTAGATGTTGCAATTGCACAAGAAAGAGAGAGATCAAGAGAAATAGAATTAGTAGTAGAAAGAGAAAGAAGATAAAGAGAAAGGGTGGCCTTAGGAGAAAGAGAAAGAAAAGCAAAGGAAAATCATGATGAAATAGGATCTAGTATAGGAGAAAAAAAAAATTCCAAGAGAAGAGAAGGAGCTAGAGCATAAGAGTTTAAAAATGAAGTTACTTTTGGCTTTTCCATTTTATATGCACCAACAGTCTTTCATATTGAGGTAAAAATAAAAATATCCCACCATTTGTACTTCCAATTTTTTATGGTGTGTCAATTGAAGATCTTGATGCTTTCCTTTTTGAATTTGAAATTTTCTTTTGCACTTATAAATACACAAATGATGCACAAAAACTTCATTTTTCAAACTACCTTAAAAGGAGTTGCCTTAAAATGGTTTATGGGTTTGGGAGAACACAATATTATGTATAGAAAGATATGAGAAAGAAGTTTATTAATAATTATCAACCATATTGTAGACTCAAAGACTCTAAGGATGATATATTTAGGATGTCCCAATAAGAGGATGAAATTTTACAAGACTATTTGGAAATATTTTCCTATAATCTTCAAAAATCTAAAAAAAATGAAATAAACTGAGACACCAATCACATAATTTTCTTAAAAGAAATTATAGGTGAATATATTGATGTACTTAATCTTATGGGAGCATGTGATATTGTTTACTTACCTTTTACACAAATATTTGATTTATGTAGGAAGTATTTTAGAGGAAGAACAAAAGTTGGCAAATATCAAAGAGATATTCTATCCAAAATCAATAAGTCAACTACAGGAAGTGTTACTAGGGTAGAATTAGGAAATCTATTAGAGAATTTTAAAACCAATCTCTTAAGTACACTTAGATCAAAAATAGATACATTAAAACCCAATAAGGGATAGGAAGAGAAAAATAAGATATTGTATTATTTTTTTCCTAAGTGTAGGAAGAGGCATCCACTTAGAGAATGTCCATAATATAGTTTTCAATTTTGTGGCATTCTATAGAAAAGCATGAAACTAATTATTTTCCAATGCTACCAGACTTGAAAGCAACCTACAAAGGATAAACTGAAGTAGTGGAATCTTTATGTTATTTTTTAATAGAAGGTCTCTAAAACTAAGATGCAAAGGATATGTAATGAAAATCCTATAAAAAATTACTTGGCAAGCATGGAATCCTCAATAGGCCCAAAACAAACCTTTCTACAAGGTTTGTGAGGACCTACTTATGGAAACCAACTTCTTTGTAATCATCAACAACCATATCAACCTCATATCCTCAACATCCATATGAACAAAAATATTTTCCTTGTCAACCATATTAGAAATAATATTCACAACAATAACAAATACCATTTGTACAATATACTCAATTAAGTCAACAACCATATCAAGTACTTCCTCCACCATAAATAACCCAACCACACCAGATACAATTTCTATCTACCTAACCACCATCAATAAATACTCAATTAGTAGCCTATCTAGTGGTAAATCCAAACAATAAAGAGGAAAAACTTGTTTATAATGTAAAGGAAGGAACATTTCCTACATATTCAATCATTTATCTACAAGATATCCACTTAATATTAGGAATATTACTTCGTAAGGAATCCCTATTAGTTATAGAAGAAAAAGAAGAAGAATTTATTCCTAATAAAACTGGAACATATAAATCAAATGAATATTAGAAAGATCAATCACGAATGATCAAAACACCTTCTTCCCCAAAGGGGTTGTGATTGGAAAAAATTGTGATATATCCTTAATATGATTTCTCATATGAATTAAATAACATTTATGTCTAATGAAAGATATAAAGAATATTCCAAATTAAGCAAAAAATTACTTATTTCTAAATAAATTGGGAAGAAAGTAAAAATATCCATCAATAGTACATGTTGGAAATTTAGCTAAATTAATGTCAACAAACATTAGAATAGAAAAATATGTTGATCCAATTGTACCAATGGTTACAATTTTTATCAACAATATTTCTATTACTAACACTTTAATTGATTTAGGTGCCACTATTAATGTAATGATGATGAGAACAATGCAAAATTCGAATATATCTAATCTTCGACCTACACCTACAATATTTGAGTTAGCATATAGATCTAGGGTAAATCCTAAAGGTGTAGTTGATGATATTATTGTGTTTTTGGATTCATAGGAATATCCTATTGATTTTCTAATTCTTCAACCCAGATCTAGTTTAGGTGGACATCTCTTAATCCTTTGAAGACCTTGGTTGGACATAGTCAATGCCTTCATTAGTTATAGACTAGGAAGTATGACTATTTCAAAATGTAATGAACGTAAACAAGTTGCACCTTATTCGCCTACTAAGTCTTCAAGTGAATTAGAACAAATTTCATGGTTTGAAGAGACAATTTCTAAAGAAGAAGCTATTCATCGTCTTTTACATATTTCTCATTTTAAAGAAGAAAATGATGAAAATTTACTTAATCTCTAATGATGATCGATATGATATGGTACAATTTAGAACTTTTCAACAAATCTCCATTAATAATCTTTTAGAGAAAAAATTTCAAGAAACTTGAACAATGAATTTTTCACAATCTTTCTTTCAAATAATATTTCATGTAAACTCCATGTCATATTCTCATAGCGAAGTCATTGAAATCTACATTGGAAAAAATTAAAACATTAGCTCTATTTTGGAAGAAGCTCAGGAACATCAATTATTACAAAAGTATTCTAATTCATTTTCTTGGGACTACATAGATATGCAAGGAATCCATCCATATTCTTACACACATCATATTTATATAAAGGATAATGGTAAACATGTCAAACAACCACAGAGAAGAATGAACCCAATGTTGAAATATACAGTCAAAATAGAACTTCAAAAATTATTAAAGGTAAACTTTATCTATCCTATCTATGATAGTAATTGGGTTTCTCCTTTAGTGTTAGTACCTAAAAATAATGGGATATGGAAAGCATGTGTATATTATCAGGAATTAAACAAAGGAACTCTAAAAAATCATTTTCATTTACCTTATATCAACCAAGTCGTGGATACATTAGCTAGAAAGAAATTATTTTCTTTCCTCAATTGATTTAGTGGCTATAATCATATTAAAATAGCTTTTGAAGACTAGGACAAAAATACTTTCACATGTCCTTGGGGAACCTATGCTTATAAATTACTACCATTTGAGTTATGAAATGCACCTTCAACATTCAAAATGTCACACCTGACTATTTTTGTTGATTTAATACATGAATGTGTAGAGATCTAAATGGATGATTTTTTGGTGTATGGAGATTCTTTTAAAGAATATTTAGTTATTTTGGATAAAGTTCTAATAAGATGCTTGGAAACAAATCCCTTAACAATGAAAAATGTTTTATGTTACTAATTAAGGAAATTTTACTAGGGCATCATGTGTTCATTACAACAATGAAGGTAGACCAACAAAAATAGAGGTGATTATCAAATTACCAATTCCATCAACCCACAAAGATGTCAGAATTGTTCTAGTCTCTATAGGTTATTGTCAATGATTTATTGAAAATTTTAGTAAAATAGCCTTATCCTTATTTAAATTACTTGTTAAAGATGTCAAATTTTCTGGGGATGTTAATTTTCAATTTTTTTTTCCAAAATCTGAAGGAGACATTCTTAACAATACCAGTATTGAGTGATCCAAATTGGACCTCACAATTTATCATATGAATATATGCATTTGATACAACAGGTTATGTGGAAAATTTTATTTTTCATACAAAAGATAACTCCCTAGATCTAGTGACCTAATCTAGAAACAATAGGGGAAAAAAGATCTATGTTTTCCTTAGAGAAATTATAATACGAAAGAAAGACCTACCTGAAATATGTAGTAAGCCCTCCTTTTCTCCTTGCTTATAAGCTCCAAGTGTTATAAATGGAACCTGAAAATTGACTAAAACATGAAGATAACTACAATATCCACATAGCACAAACTTATGTATGTAATAAATGAGTCAAAAGGCATTGAAATACATGAGCATCAACATGACACACGTATAGGAAAACAGATTTATTTTTGTGTTATAAATGGAGAGAGTCACAACCATTTATAGATGCTTGAGTTTGTAGATGTCTCCCCAATTGTCTTGTCCTTCCTTGCCATAAAGAAAACATTCAACTTCAACCCTAATGCATCAATGGGTAATGATTCCTTATGCTTAAAGTAGCAGCATGAGGGCACTAGTAATCTCCAAAATCCAACCTAGACTCTATGGGAGGTGGTAAATTTATAGTGTAAAAGTGGTAGTTTAGGATTTGAAAATATAGGGCTTAGATCCACATATGAACGAGGATAAGCTCTAGGGATAAGAGATAAGACCTCTAGAGTAGGAATTAAATATCTCTATCAATGGTAAATGGTTAAAACCACCTTAGAAACTTTTGGAAGGAGAAGTTTCGTAAATATTTTTTATTTTTGGTGAAATCTTAGAACCATTTCACCTACAAAGGAGAGAAACTTGTGTTCATAAGTGTAGTTGCTCAGTTATGAAACTTGCAACCATTGCAAGTGGACTAAAGTGCAGGGTCCATTGGAGTCAAAAACATAGTTTTTGAGTTGATTGACATATAAACACATACATTTTGCGAAAACAATGCTTCGGGCTTTGCAAAGGGATAATGAGAAAGTGTTAAGGATGTTTATTGATCTAGTTTTCACCCCATTTAATTGCATGCAACAAAATGACCTGTAACAGATTGCCCCCTAAAGTACAAAGTTAGAAGCAGTGGTTGAGGATTGAAGTGCTTTACCTTGTGACAAGTTTAGGTCAAGAATAGATTGGTCAAGATCATCATCTGTTACAATAAATATTATCATCATGATATCATTGTTGAGGGACGAGTACTCATACTCTGTATAAAAGCCAGTATACACGTACAATGATCAAGAAGTCTCGTCCACCGATGACAAATGGTGGACCCATATTTGGATGACTATTTGAATGATCATAGCCATCATACTTTTTGATCTTGTATGAATCCTAAAATTGCAACCCAAATGGATGGGACTAAATCTGGGGACTTCTACCTCGTTAGTCGATAGTACAAGTCTATCCATGTGAATAGATAAGTTGGATTCGAACATGGTAGACACAATTTGATTATTGCCCAATGATGTAAGTCATTAACATATACAAGAGAAACTATTGATAATGATAATGGCTCTCAATGTACTATAGTACAATCTATGTGGTGTGAATGAATGAGTGGAAGTCAAACACCTCATAGAATCTTTTAGTTGAAGGCCAATGGTGAGAACATGTCACCGAAAGAAAGGAAACTTTACAATGAGGTATGAAAGCTCCAAGGCACCAAAAGGAGTTTCTAAGTCAACTTCCTAGATAATGAGTTGATTTCAACATGAAGCGACCCATCACAGGAGGGCCTTGATGTATCCCTCATCAATGACATGAAATAATTATCAAGATTTTAGATAGAATGTGGTTATATAGAGCAATGTAGCAGATTTCAATTAAAGGACTTCTCTTGAACATATCAGTGACACTTTATGGAGTTAGAAGAGTTGACTCAAAAATGATTACGAAGGCTTTTAATATGGTATGATTAACCAAAGAGGAAAACAGATTTCCCAACCCAACAATCCCAAAGATGAAGTGAAAGAGTGTCATGTTCAAGAGTGACTCACTACCATTAATAGGTAAAATACCATGTTTTCCCAATTTCCCAACCATTTTTGTCTAGTACCTCTTTATTTTTATCAAGCTTGAGGAGGATAACATATGCTTGATCTATAATTCCATCCTTCAGATGAATCCTTCTAAGTATTTTTAACAAACCCTGAGAAGGAGTGGTTCGATCTCGTCATGTTTGACGAGTCCAACATTGTTTGATGTTTTTACGAGTCCAACATTGTTTGATGTTTTTACGAGTCCAACAAAGATGTGACTCAACTTATTTTTCATGTTTAAAGAGTTTGAAAAAGAGATGAGAAAGAAAACTCCATAGACTCATTTTCATAAATTTAGTCTCTTGAGTATGAAAAGACATAAAACAATACTCAGAAGAAACTTTTAGCCATGTTCAACTAAAGTATCCATTTTTCATAAATAGTCCATCGCAGTTCTAAAAAGGGTTAAACTTATACTCGGTGGACATATTTTCATTTATTTTAACGAGTTTGAAAAGACAAGTGCTCAGAAACATTTTAATGTTTTGTTAGTCTGAAAAGAATTGAAAGAGGACTCTTCCTAGAGGAATGAGTGGTATAAAGGGTATAAATTGGTTCCAGTATTGATAGAAGTACTCAAAACACGTAGAGGTCAAGAGAGGGGCTAATAAGACCACTTATCGCAACAGTTCCTTAGGAAAGGGTAAAACACCAAGTGAAAGCATATGATCGACCAAGAAAATGGTGACAATGGAAAGAGAAAACCAAGGCTCATTTAGCATAAACAAGCTGAAAAAATGGCAATCACATGGGATAAAATATGAATATGGTTTCATTTTTACATAAGCTTGAAACATAATAAAAAACTATGCTTGAGGGTGGTTTCATTTTTACACAATCTTGAAACAAAATAAAACTATGCCTGAAATTGGTTTTCATTACCCTCGCATAATAATGTGATTCTAGGCACATGCCACCCAAAATTTGTTTCATTCGCCTAAGTAGACTACTAGTTACTAATAGGCAGATGGAATGAAGGTTCACTTATGAGATATAGTGAAGGACTCCACTTAACATCTACGAGATATAATCAAAGACTCAAATCATAAGGGGATACGTTTCATTTTTTAACAAGCTTGACACAAGAAAAGAACTATGCTCAAAGGACCTTGTTTCATTTTTCAATGAGCTTGACACAAGATAATGAAATCTACTCATGGGAGATTATTTCATTTTTAATGAGCTTGACACCTAAAAAGGAACTCTACTCTAGGGACCTTATTTCCTTTTTTAACGAGATTGACACAAGACAAGGAACTTTGTTTTGGAATTTGATCATGGACCGCAGGAGGCCATGGATTCCAAGAGGTTCTCATCATATGGGATAAATATGCTCTATAAGGAATACATATCAAGGGGTATGGACTCCTCCATATTAGCTAGGTCTTTCTCAAAATTATTCATAGTGAATGGAGACGGAATCTTGAGGTTTCTCAGTAACCTTTTGGGGGAAGGTTATGTTGACAATGTTGGAAATTCGTTAACCAAGGGGGTCTCCCCAATGTAAAGAATAAATTAGACCTCACATGATTTGGAGTAGGAGCCCCATCCAGAGTACGGCCTGGTTGCCATGTGCCCTTGTATATTTTCCTTGGCTACAAAGTTCATCACAAGAGAGTAATACACAGGTATTTTTGAATTAGAAAGTGAGTATTCCTTGTGAAGTGTTCAATTGTGGAAAGTACCAAGGTCCTTCTACCGAAAGGGAAGATAAAAGTGATCGCTTTAAAGAAAAGTAATAGTACTAATATAAAAAAGGCACATATGCATATAAATATGAATGAATTGTTGATCAAACAGTAAAATAGTTCATAAGGAAGCAATGGTTTTTAAAGAAAATACAACACACCTTCAACAAGATAAGTACCAAAGCCACCAAAATAGTTCAATTTCCTTCGTACAAATGAAAAAAACATACATCGCAAACATCCAAAGTAGAGTCTTACAATATTCACAACATATGCATGAAATTGTTCTGGCTCAATGAGCTTCTAAATTAAGTAAAACTTCCAAGATACATCAAGATAGTGAACACCACTAGCCCCAATAGTGGAGCATTAGAGCAGTCACTCGCTCCTCCAAAAACAAATCTCTTCCTCTCCAATGCTTGGTAGGAGGAGCCAAGGTGAAAATTCATTTTCATAAACAATGAGGGTGTATATATATATAATGAGGTGTTCATTAACCTCCCTTGTGACTCTTAGAATATCCTCATGACCGTTTGACTTCTCTATGGCTTTTCAACTCCTACATGACTCCTCACATTTTGTACATCTCTTGGACTTCCTATTACAATACATTTTCTAGTATGAATTTACATAATCCACAAAATGATGTGGCACATGATGACCTATGACATGACACTGATGACATGGATTGCATGATGACATGGAAATTTGAAGCCAGTGTTTGTTGTTGCTTTCTTAAATAAGATATGTATCCAATACTTCATCTTCGTAAGAGATATGTTTTTTCTTTATATCCACCCTCCAAAAGGTTGTAAATCAGTATGGCATCTTCATGCGGTCTTGATCTTTGGTTTTCTATTGTAATCTAGTGTTACTTTTCCTTCTTGTTTGATTATCATCTTATCTCTTCAGCTCCATAGGTTTCTTCTAGCATGGTCTCATTCTACTTTTCCTTTATCATCATCCTATCATGAAAAGATAGAGTACGTGCAACTAAAAGCCACTCATGACAATATAACATCAATCTGAAATCCCCCAATCTAACATGTTTCATGAAATCTCTTGTTCGGACTAAAACTAGGTGATTGATTAAGTGATTGACTCAGGGATTGCAGAGTTCCAAAGGCCATGGTCTGGGACTGAGGCTAGATACTGCACAATTCACAATTTAGGATGGTCAGGGTCAAAGTATTGTGCAATTGAGGGGTTCAAGAACTCAAGTTTGGGCCTTGAGGCTTGAGGTTTCCTAGTGCACAATTATGGAGGGTCAGAAGAAAAGGGATTGTGTAGTTACATAGTTCAAGAGATCAAGGTTGAGGCTTGATTCTTGAGATTGCACAATGAGCAGTTCTGGAAGGCTAGAGCTAAGTGACTGCGTAGTTGAGGGGCTCAGGATGTCAAGCTTGAGGCTTTCTTGAGGCTTGAAGTTTCCCAATGCATAGTTCTAGGGAACAAGAGGCCAATGATTGTGAAGTTGCACATTTCAGGAGCTCAGGGCTAAGGCTTGAGGACTGAGATTGAGCAATGTGTAGTGGAGGACTAGATGGAAAGGAAAACTACATAGTTTTGGATCTCAGGGGCTGGGCTTGAGCACTGAGATTGCACAATGCATAGTCCTGGGAGGTAGAGACTACTCATTGCATAGATCCAAGAGGTAAGGTTATTGCTTGAGGACTGAGACTGCGCAGTGAACAGTTCAGGAGGGTTGGATGAGGCTGAGTGGCCTGATCGAGGAGTTTTCCAAGTTTTGATTAAGTATGGGATTAGTGAAGTGAAGTTGAACAATAAAAAACTTGAGCATGATCAGACACTTATATCACTTGATGACACAATATAGGAAACTTAGAATACATGAAAAACATACTTCACTCATTGTGACAACATTGTGACAACTCACTCCAAGTGCGACACTAATGATACACTTTGCAACGACAGTGATGACACTTGTGCGATAGTGTTCGAAACTTTAGAAATGTAACAAATGCATGTTTACATGATAATAAAAAATCATTAACATATATATTACCCCCTGAAACAAACCAAAACTCCACTTTACATGATAAGCGACACTTCCCATGCCAAAAGATGACATTTACTATATGAAAAGAGAAGTGCGAATGACACATGTGATATGCCAACGAAGATGAAAACAGCACATGCTAGAGTGAAGATAACATGAAAACGATAATAATTAAAGTGAAAGAAAGCAAAAGAAACAGTCGAAAACATGAAAACAACACTCGCGAAAGAAAAGGTGTGCAAAATAGAGAGTTTGAAAAACTCACCAAAATAGAAGCACAAACACAGCGAGAAGTTAGAGGTTGTCAATGAAAATGTGCACTGACTGTCAACCTGAATTAAACATTACACATGCACTATGTTGATGGACTATTCTATGCCTGTTCAATCTTGTGTGAAGGAATGCGCTTAGGAATTCATTACGGACTAAGCATGTGTGATAAGGTGGCTTCGACACTTACAATCCAAGAAGAGAGCTCAAATACTTAACAAAGAATCAACTGACTAAGAAGTGGCTATAGAACGACTGATCACAAGATCCATAGTAGTCTCCAAATTCAAGTGTAGGCAAAATCTCAAAGGATTTTTATCACAACTATAACACTTGGTGATACATTGGTAGAACTCCCATTTTCATATTCCCCTTGTCCTCCTCTACTTGACTGGATAAGCATGGATAACACTGAAACATAAATAACTAAGTGTAGGCATGAGGATTCCAAAGTAGACATGGATATCATTGTTTGACACAGAGCTCTCTGTTTTGGACAATTTAGCATCTAAAGATAAATACTAATTCACTAGACAAGTAGTTGTGCCTAGAACAACAGTTTAAAGTGTTTTAGACTTTCCCTATAAGCAATAGATAAGAAGAGAAGATACAAGGCCTACCTGTAGTTCCGCTTTCCTCTCGTCTCCCTTGTATCGATTTTGTCGCTCCTTCCCGTACTTAATCTACTTGAAAAGTACCCTATAAACACAACAGAAGATGAAAACCGATCAAAACATACGATCCATTGAATATAAATGAAAGGAATCAGAAGCAATTCATACATATAAGCATTATGAAAGAACACATCATATGGAAAAAGGTTCAAACACTTTATTAGATAGAAGAAGGAATTACAACCATGAGTGTTTGATTCAAATTCATTCCTCTAGCTTGGATCCCATCCACATCACATCAAAAGTAAGACAAGCTTGTGGCATCACATCATTTTCTCCAAAGTCAAGTCTCATAGCAGCATTATCTCCTTACAATTCAATATAATCTAGCCCCTGATCACTTAGATGAGTGGTCAGATTATAGGAAGATAAAGGAGGTTTTGTCATTTTCCATACTTAGAATTATTTCCATGGAGGAAGGGATGAGAGGATAGGATGCTCCTTAACTCATTCCTCATCCATTTTCGAGCTCATAGGAGTTGATAAGATAGGGGAAATTTTAGATGACTCCAAAAAATAAGAATATTCCTCAAACCCTATGTGAATTTCGTTCATTCTCGCCTAGTGCAGGTGAAAGGAAGCTTAAGTGCTCTGCAAAGTACCCTGGCAATGGACTTAACTGCTCTGCAATGCACCTTCATATGGGCTTACCTGCACTAGTCCCTCTAGAGGCAATTTCTGGATGTCTTCAGTCATGAAACTTTCTGGGAAGGAGGCATTCAAAGGGGTGACTTGTTTAGGGCATGTAGCAACTGAAATTATGGTTTGATGAACCTAAAACATTGATCTAGTTGTTGGGAATTGATGTGCACAAATGGATCTATAACAGCTACCCCCTAAAGCATGAAGTCGGAAAAATGCCAATGTCAAATGAAATGCTTTACGATGTGATGAGGAGGTATCGAAGTGGAAGGTGAGGGAAGGCATACCCATGCTCAGCTTATAAACTTTCATTACATGTACATAAACAGTCGTCTACAGATATAGGCCCATGATCAGAATGACTATCAATGTAAAGCCATTGTACATATGATTTAGTACTCCTGATATCGCAGCCCGGATGGATGATACTAGATCCGGGGTCTTCAATATCGTTCAACCGTTTTCTCAAGTACAATTCTAACCATGTGAATATGTGATCTGAAGTCAAACATGGGAAGACACCATCTGATTACCAGCCGATGATGTAAGTTGTTAATAGATGCGAAAGAAATCACCAATAATGATAATGATCCTCAAGGTACTGCAATACATTCTGCATGGTGTGAATGGATTATTTGTTTTCGAACACCATACAAAGTCTTTTGGTCGAAGGCCATTGATGCATGCCTATCACCAAAAGCAAGAAACCTACCATTGATGTATGCAAGCCTCAAGGTACTGAATGGGTGTTTCTAAATCAACTTCTTGGATAATGAGTTGATGTCAACAAGGAGCAACTCTTCGTAGGAGGGCCTTGATGTATCCCACATCAACAACACGAAACGATTGTAGTGATTTTAGAGATGGAATTTGACTGACAGCACAAAGTTTAGGAATGGTGGTCATGAAAATGAAGGTTTATGGTATTGCAAAAGATGGATTTGACTGGATGACTTCTCTTGAACATGTCAACGACACTAAAGTGAATTGGTAGCATTGACCCAAAAAAAAGTGATGGATGGTATGATAGACCAACAGTGTTATAACCATCAAGCTAATAACCCAACCCAGATAGTCATGGTGATGGAGTGAAAGTGTCATGTTCAAGAGCGACCTGCTACCATAAAGTGGTTTTCCCCTTTTTCCATTTCCCCAATCATTGATGACCAGTACCTCTTTATTTTTATCAAGCTTGAGGAGGATAACATATGCTTGTTGTATAATTTCACCCTTCGGGTGAATCCATCACTATTTGATGTTTTAACGAGTCTAGCGAAGGTGAAACTCGGTCTTGTCTAGATGGACAAGTTTGTCGCTATTTGATGTTTTTAACGAGTTTAACGACAAAGATAACTCGGTCCTTTTCATGTTTAGAGAGTTTTAAAAGGTACAAAAAGAAAACTCCACTAGTTCTTTTTCTTAAATTAATCTCTCAAGTCCGAAAAAGTGTAAAATAATATAAGAGAGATATCTTTCATATCCATTAACGAGCTGGAAAGGACAAGTGCTTGGAAATCTTTTCATATTTAGAGAGTCTGAAAAGAGCTTAAAGAGGACTCCACTTTGAGGAACGAGTGGTGTCTACGGTAGTAAATGGCTCTGGTGATGTTGGAACTTCTCAAAACACGTTGATTTATGTGAAGAGGCTAGCTAATAAGACCACTCATTGCAAGTGTTCATCAAAAAGGGTAAAACAACCAAGTGAAAGCATAGGGTCAGCCAAAGGGATGGTGGCAATGGGATGAAAACAACCAAGGCTCATTTGACGAAAGAGGCTGATCAAATGGAAATAACGAGGGTTAAAAATGGAGATGGGTTCATTTTTACACAAGCTTGAACCATAGGGAACTATGCTTGAATTCAGTTTCATGTTTACACAAGCTTGAAACAAAAAAAAAAAAGTATGCTTGGATTCAGTTTAATTTTTACACAAGCTCGAAATGAAAAACTATGTTGGAAATTGGTTTACATGCCTTTAGCATGATGAAAAGGAGAGTCTCTTCTAACCAGATGGAAGTCATAGCGGTGAAGCGGGACGATTATCCAACACTTTTTGGCTTCGTCCAGATAGGGACAAAGGTGAATGGGGTGATTCCCTTCACATAACCTATAGGAAACTTAACTTTACCACTAGGTGCATGCCCCCGAAACTTCATTACATTCACCTAAGTAGACTACACATGGCTATCAAGTGGATGGAATGAAGGTTCATATACGAGATCAAGTGAAAGACTTGACTGGGATTTTACAAGTTCTAATCAAATACTCGACTTGGAACATGGGACCTTGTTTCATTTTTAAATGAGATTGACACAAGACAAGGAACTCTGCTCAGATTCCTTGTTTCATTTTTTAACGAGCTTGACACAAGACAAGAAACTCTGCTCATAGACCTTGGTTTCATTTTTTAACGAGGTTGACACAAGACAAGGAACTATCCTCATGGGAGTTGTTTCATTTTTTTAATGAGGTTGACACAGTAAAATAACTATCCTCATGGACCTTAGTTTCATTTTTTAACAAGGTTGACAAAAGACCAAGAACTATCCTCATCTTTTCAATCACAACTCATAAGTGGTCATGAAGGAGAGATCTAGTTCCAATGCCCCCAGTACATGATGTACAACATCACTGAATTGATTGTCAGTTGATGTAGGTATGGAACAGGTTGCCACATAATTAACCCGTGGCAGGGATGATACCATTGGTACAAAAGGACCATTTAGGGAAGATGGTTGACTGGGAGCCATATTTGGACCAGGAAATGAAAGCTGGTCAACGGTGACAATTATGCCTTCATGCAGGAAACAAATCACTCAAAATATTGTTGAAACAATAGCTCCCATGTCATAAACATAGTCATGCCCTAGAAGTAAATTTTAATCTAAAGGGCCTTGGACTACCATCACATTCAGATAAATGATTTTTCCTCCCAAATTAATAGGCAACTGAGGAAGGATCCCTAATGGTTGAATGGTTCCTCTATTAAAAGCCAACATATTATGGGTAACAGGCATAAGCGGCGGAGAACCGAGTGCTTGCTAAGCAGTTGAGGAAAGGATACTCACAGATGCACCTTCATCTATAATAGTGCCAGATACAATCATATTGCAAACCTGTACTATGATTTGGAAAGGCACATAAGAAGGAAGACGGAATCCTGCCAGTCGATTCCAATCAAAGGAAGTGAGTAGACTACTTGGAGGGGGTACTGTAGAAACGGGAACATTAACCCCTTGAGTTATGACAACGAGAGGATTTTCCTCCTATCATAATGGAACAGGAGGATTGCCCCCAAGCTCATTAGAATCTGAAGAAATAAAAAGAACTTGAGTGGTATCATACTCACTCTCTTCGGGAAAGGTATGATTTACTGAAGGTGAAATCAAGTCAACTATTACCTCGACCTGTTGATTTGGATCAGGTATAGACTCATAGGATTCACTTTCAGAGAGAGTGGGTTTGACCGACATTTGATTTATGTCAGTCAATTCATCAACTAGTGAAGGATTAAGGGATAGTTTCCTGTAACTAAATGGAAGTTGCTGCAGTGAAGCAGGACGGTTATCCAACACTTTTTTGGCTTCATCCAGGTAGGGACAAAGGTAAATGGGATGATTCCATTCACATAACCTACAAGGAAACTTAACTTTACCCTTGGTTCCATGAACTTTACTACCACTAGTTGACGGTGTGTCACCAGCATAATCTCCTGAAGTTGATGACACAGGATGATGTGAACGGGAAGACCATTCTTCTAAGATATGAGGAATATCAAGACAATTTCGAAGAAGATGGACTCCCACACAAAGTTTGCATGGATATCAAACTTTGTGAGGCTTGATGGATGGTTTCTCATTAGATGTTACATTCAAAGAAATGGTTGCTTGGTTGCCCCTCTGCTTCTTCTTCTTCTTCTTCCCTTTCTTCTTCTTCTTCCCTTTCTTCTTCTTCTTAGCCACCTGGTTACTAGTTCCAATACTTTGACCAGGCGAAGAGGAAGAAGTGGAGGAAGAAAAAAATGAGGAAGAAGGCAAAGGGTCAACTTTAGGATCAACTGGAGGTTGAATTTGTCCAGTTGGAGGTGTACTCGATTGCGGAGAAATCATGACATTTGAACCAAGGAGGTTGAAAACAACCATACTGGCAAGCCAATGGTAAATCCTGGAAGGGACAATGTAGCCATATATGGAGCACCAATATTTCCGAAAGGAGGAAAAGGACTAGGATTCCCATCAAAAGGAATTCCTTGATCGGTGGACTCCGGATTTGTCACCATATGTTTCAACCTAAGATCAACTAAGGAGAGAGAATGGAGGATTTTATTCGCATCCAATTAAATTTATTTTAATCAAAGTAACATAACAAAACAAAGGAGGGATAATCTAGGAAAAGGTTTACCAAGCAATTGTAAACTGTAGAATACCTCTCGACGAACCGAGAAGTACGGGCAGGGATTCTCCCCGAATGTTGTGTTCGATGTATCACAGTGTACAAGGTGGCTGACTCCGCTACCTAAGGATGGATAACAACCTAGTTTTGTCCTCCCATATATACCCGAAGTTACGTGGAGTCCCAATTTGTATAAGCGTTGTCTAATGAAAAATTGCACAGTGAGAGCATTCCCATATACTTTACGTACTGTAACACTACCCTATATACTCAAAGGTACGTGGACGAGCTACGATATGTTCACGTACGTGGAATGAGGTATCACACTCGGGATGTATTGCAGACAAGTTAGCGACAGTTGCTTTGTTTTACGATGTCGGAACATGTCTCTAGCCTAGACCTCTAAATGTTTTTCGTTAGGTAACAATGCTCCATTAGGTAAATTCAGATAAATTTTAAGTTGATCTTCTTTAGAATTTGCCTTTCAAGGTTCACCACGTGATGTATGTTTGCAATTCCTAAAATGCAAGTAATATGATATGTATTCTTTCCATTCAATTTAACGATGAAAATTCTAGCTACATAGGGATAGAGCAACCAGATTTATTTTGATCAAAGAGCAAAGAGCACAATCTAAATGCAATTTCCCTACACTATTCCTATCAGCATACACAAACTTTTTCAATGCAACATGCATGTATTTATTTTTTATTCCCTTAATGTGAATATAAACAAAAAGGAAATATGCACATGCAATCAATCAATCAAGTTTCATATGAATGAAGACTTTTACGACAGTTCAAATTCGAAGGAAGAGAAGACTTTACGACACTTTCTTTCAAATGAAGATTAATCAAATATGTCCTAACTTTTACTGTTGATTGATAATGAAAAAGAAAACATGAAGAAACATTAATCAATCCTATCAAATTTGGGCTAGACCAGGAGATAAACACTCTTTTTCTGAGACATTGCATTCATTGATCAATCAGCAAACAGAGAAAATTTGGCAAAAAACTATTTCCAAAGGTGTGAAATTGATCCTAGGAGGATCAGCGCAGCCCAGAGTGGGAGACAGTGCACTTCAAAGCACTGTCCCTAAGCCAGGGATGCTCTGCAGCGCACTGTGTCCCTCACAAGCCTACACTAGTGACAGTAAGCCATTTCAAGAGGCAATTTGACACAGTTTTGACCAGTTTTTCAATGTAAACAATTGAATTACAATCGATGAACACAAATAGAGTCTACAAGGATGTCTTAGGAGGTGGATAAGATACTAGGAAAGAGGATTCTTCCCTAGTGGATTCGCCAATTTGTTTTGGAGAATTTAGCATCTACGGATAAATACTAATTCACTAGACAAGTAGTTGTGCCTAGAACAATAGTTTAAAGTGTTTTAGACTTTCCCTATAAGCAATAGATAAGAAGAGAAGATACAAGGCCTACTTGTAGTTTTTCTTTCCTCTCGTCTCCCTTGTATCGATTTCGTTGCTCCTTCCCGTACTTAATCTACTTGAAAATACCCTGTAAACACTACAGAAGATGAAAACCGATCAAAGCATATGATTCATTGAATATAAATGAAAGGAATCAGAAGAAATTCATACATATAAGCATTATGAAAGAACACATCATATGGAGAAAGGTTCAAGAACTTTATTAGATAGAAGAAGGAATTACAACCATGAGTGTTTGATTCAAAGTCATTCATCCAGCTTTGATCCCATCCACATCAAATCAAAAAAAAAGACAAGCTTGTGACATCACATCATTTGCTCCAAAGTCAAGTCTCATAACAGCATTATCTCCTTACAATTCAACATAATCTAGCCCTTGATCACTTAGATGAGTGGTCAATTTATAGGAAGATGAAGGATATTTTGTCATAATAGTGACATTGAATGGCCTTCCATACTTAGGATTAGTTCCATGGAGGAAAGGATGAGAGGATAGGGTGGTCCTTAACTCATTCCTTATCCATTTTCGAGCTCATAGGAGTTGATAAGACAGGGAAACTTCTATATGACTCCAAAAGATAAGAATATTCCTCAAACCCTATGTGAATTTCGCTCATTCTCACCCAGCACAGGTGAAAGGAAGCCTAAGTTCTCTGCAGAGCACCCTGGCAATGGACTTAACTGCTTTGCAGCGCACCTTCATAAGGGCTTACCTGCACTGGTCCCTCTAGAGGCAATGTATGGATCTCTTCGGTCATGAAACTTTCTGGGAAGGAGGCATTCAAAGGGGTGACATGTTTAGGGCATGTAGCAAATGAAATTAGGGTTTGATGAGCCCTAAAACACTGATCTAGATGTTGGGATTTGATGTGCCCAAATGGATTTGTAACACTTTCCTCATGCAAGGATCATATTTTTCGTCAAAATATCATCGACCAAAGGATAACCAAGACGAGGAAGAAGGACTGACAGTTAGCCTAATATTGTAGTGTCACAAAGCCCTTTTCTATTTTTCCACATTGTATTTGAGCCAAAGGGAAGATCCAGCTTGTGAAATACTATTAAAAAACATGGCAAAAGAGACAAGATATGACAAGAAAACCAATATGAAAAGAACAAAACAAATGGAGGCTAAACTGAAAATAGAATGTGAGACAAAAGCTAGAAAAAAACGAATGACTACGGAAAGTGAGTGCATGATGTGTGTGACTAATATGCAACTAGACCTACTACCAACCTAAACATCTAGAAGTTCAGGGTCATGTATAATGAAATTTCCAATGTAGTCACCGTAGTTTCTCCTAGCTTGCATACACAAAAATATGATCGATTAAAACTTATAAAAAGCAATGTGCAATAGAAAATATATGAGCCTGAATACCTTGCACAATGAATTGAAGGTCTTTCCTGTTAGTATAAATATGTGTCATAGTCACTACTTCTACCCAGCTTGTGATCTTACCTTTTTTATGAAATTTACAAATAGACAAACCTCGAAAGTTTCTTGTGAATGCACCTTCATCTCTTCCATCCTTCTTAGCAAGCATTAGAAAAAACCAAAACTTGTTCTTAGCAAAATGGATTGCTAAGTAAGATGCTTCCAGGAAATCATAGAGTGGATCGTGAAATTCAAAACAATCCTCTTGAAAACCTTGAAATCCTTGAAGAGATGAATTTTCAATTAAAGGCATGGTGTCAAGATGAGAATCTTGTGAGGGAAAATGAATCTGATCATATTCTTAGGGCTTGTAAAAATAGCGAGGACCTGACATAACCATGAGCAAAGGCTAAAGTGCCTCAACTACTTGATTAATACGCAAATAGTGAGATGTCAAACTATAAGAATCAAAGGATGTAGGACAACTATCATCGGATGTGCTAATGGGAAAATGGTAAGTTGAATGATATGCATCATAACTAAAATCATGATCAGATGATTTGATTAAAGCATCAAATTCCCAATTGGTAGTTAACAAAGATAAATCAATTTGAATAGCTCTGCGAATTCTTTGAATAATAAAACCAACTTCCTCACATGTTGAATGTGACAAACCATTTTCCTGTAACTCGTGACAAATTGTGCAGGTATCGTAATCATCGAAAGAATTGAAGAGGAATGCTAGTATAGCAAATATACGAAACCAATCAAGATGTATGGATGAAAAAGAGGAACTTGATTCAACTTAATAATTCAATCACTTGGTAACACTCAAGAGGATTTTTGGTGTTATCATTTAATCCATAAGAGAGACTAGCATTTGATTATTCGTCATAGCGCTCAACAGATATGAATTCTTCAGCCAAGGATAATATTCGAATAGATCAACTTCGCAATTCTAGATATTCAAAAAAGGTATACACTCAAAACCCAAATTTGATATAAGAGATTTTAATGGGGATGAATTTATTGCAGTAGTATGATCTAAAACTCGATCGCAAGAAACAGGAAAATTGTAATGAAAAACCTCGAAATCCTTCAAGAATGAGTTTTCATCTAGAGAAATAATACCGGTGAACATATTATGTGAGAAAATCTAGATATGACATGTTTCAAGAATTTCACCAGGATCGTGAGAACCTGACATAACCATAAATGAGAGTTGAAGTGTCTCAACTTCCTAAAAAGTCCTGGAACTTTGAAAATATAGATAACAACATTTTGTAAACTGAGTGAGATCACAGATTGCATGTGGACAACTATTATCAGTTAATTTAATAGGATCATCATTATCTAGATGGGAGTTATCTTCATTACTGGTTTTATCCTATTTTACTAATTCAACAAATAGATTACTAGATAAGTAATATTCTCTTGATCTCAAATCTAAAGATGTATGAATCAGAGAAGTCTCACGAGCTAACTAATTCAAAGAGTTTCCCCCCAGGAAAAATAGGATATGATAAGGAATGGAATCAATGCTATATAATTTCATTTCTTTCTTCTTCCTCATAGATAATATCACTACTTTGTTTCAATTGAGAAGTTAACTCATCAGATGAAGAACTTGAAGAGCATGGAGTATTTTCATCGCAAGTTGGTGCATTACAAAAAAATAAAGCTCAAGGGATAGGGAGGTGGAGAGGAAGAAAATTTCATAAGTGGATATTCTTTAACCAAAATGGATTTTAAATCTAAATCTTTAGAAACACTATCTTCTTGAGAAACTGGGCATTCATCATCATATATGTCAACGGATTCATCCTCATCAAAATGATTGATTCCCAAGGCTTCAAATTGATTAGAAGAATTGATTGTATTTGATTTACAACGAATATTACTAGATTCATTATCATCCAAGAGTGAAGCAACACCATCTTCACACGGAGGACTATGAAAAAGAGAAGAGAGATCGAAAGAATCTTCACCTTCCTACTCCTCTATCTACGAAATGTGACTACCTTCCACCTAATCACTGCTTGGATTTGGAAGAGATTGATTAGGAAGATTGAGGGACAAGGGATCATGAGAAAGAGATGATGGAGGATGAAGAGAATTAAAAAAATATTTAAGCCTAGAGTTATGAGTGTTAATATCATCTTGAGTAATGGAAAAAATAGTTTTCACTATAGGCTTCATGAACCATTCCAGGGTTTCCCCCATTGGATCTTAATCATGAAAAGTGGAAGGATACTAAGAAGATGGATTAGGAATTTGATTTGTAAATTTCCCAAATTCAACATTACCACAGTGTTGAGGCCTCGGAAATCGCTGCCACAACATTGGGGGATAACCACCCGGTCTGGACCTTAGTACAGCTCCTTTTTCGTTTGGAATGGTGGCTCCGACTGGAGATAACGGGACCAATTTCCCGATAATGAAATAAAAGGGATGGATGGGTGATGAATAGTTTGCTTAAATGATAGGCGACTAGCTTATTCTATTGACCGAAATAGGGAAACTAATACTAATCCCGGGAACAACTTATTCATTCAGAATACAGCGTTAAATAATCTTTATCTATCCAACAGGCATATAGATGACTCTGTAAAATAAATAAGAGACATTCAATCATTCAAAGATTACTTCATGTGAATAGTCACAATGAAGCGATAAATACAAATTACTGCATT
>APFE030049643.1:92471-117792 GCA_000404065.3 Pinus taeda | reverse complement strand
TTATTAAAAAAATAATTTTTATACAAGTACAACCATATCACACAAATTAAAAAAAAAAATTGCATGTAGTAATTTGGAATATCCTATCACATAGTATCACAACATAAGTTTTCTCTCCCTTATTCATTGAGTAATTTTGGAATATGTTATCACATAGTACCACAACATAAGTTTTCTCTGCCTTACCCATTGAGTAATATTCTAAAAAGTGGTGGGTGAATTTATTACTTATGTTAGGGAAAACATGTTTGTTATCAATAAATGTACCATTGAGTAAGTTTCCTCTACATTAGTCATTGAGTAAGTTTCTAATAAGTGGTGGGTGGATTGGTTCTCTATGTGACTAAAACATGTGTGTATCATTAAATCTTGAATTCTTATTCCTAAACCTCTTAAATCATGTGTTAAAGTAAATGTTTCAAATTCATCTTAAAAAGGTGTATGCTTCATTAGAATGCTCACTAATTTAATTTTTATCATTCTTTTATTTCAATTTATAGAATTGTCTCATTATTCAATTATACGAATACCATGGTCATGTTTAACAACAATGCCTCCTCCACTTTATTCCCACTATATTTTATTCATAAATCATTATGTTAAAGATAACTTCACTAGTGATTTGTGCAAATGCCTTCTTGCCCATGGATTGATAGTCTTTCTCGACAAGCCAAATCTGGAGGGACATAACATTTCTTCTTAAATATAAAACACTATTCATGTAGCCTCTATACACAATCTGAGCGGGCATTATTCAAGCAACCTCTATCCACATTGCCATTTTTCTATGAGTTATGCACAATTTGGTATGGAAAAATTAGGGGCCACAATTCTTCCTAAATTGTATAGCCTTCTATAGCCCACCATATTATTAAAGATGTAGAATATGTTGGAGCTTTAGATAGGGATTCAAGAAAAGAAACTAGTGAAGTAACTCTGATGCTCTTCATAATTGGAAAAACATTCTTTCTAATATAGCATATATAAGAAGGGTCACATTTAAATCCTTGAATGGGTCAGGATCTTCTACTTTCTCCCTGCTTCCATGTTAGTTTTCAATTGGTTGGATTGATATAATATGCATGATACTTATGTTGATGTTTCTCATTGCAAAAGTGGTGACTTAGTAAAGGACAAAAATTTGCTAAAAACTTTCAGGAATTTAATTCATTCAATCTACCTCCATATTCAACAAATCTTAATATGGTTGTTTGTGACAACATGTAGCTTTCTCTAGAAGTGCTTTATTGGATGAGATAATCTCTTGATTCTAGGTATCGATATTCCATATTAATGATTTCCTTTACTATAAAGGTTTAGAAACTAATTAGTCATAACTATACATATTACTCATCGATTTTTCTAGTGGGATTGATTACTAAAGATTCCTTTTGCCCAACTTGAGGCATAAGGTTATCCACCTAGATTGCTATACTAGAGCTTGCGTGTAGTGTTTGAAATGCGCAAGTTGAGTCTATCGCCTTGTTTGCATATGGTTTCACAAACATCCCAAATGGGGTGTCATTGTTACATGTCCAAGAATCCATTCTTTGGATTTTCTAACATTCATAAAATTGATGATTGTATTCCATTTTGGTTTGATTTTATTATTACAAATCTATAGATTGTACCCTATCTAATAATTTTTCTAAAAATAAAATTACTTCATAATTTATGTGCTCACTTTCAACTTTGTCTTCTTTGAACTTATCATTCAAGTTAATTTTACTTGCATTGTGTATTAATTTTAGGTAATCTTTTACTCTACATAATAAAATAAACAAGTGTAATATGCAATGTTGTTGCTTAGTGGTGATTTTTCAGAACAATTGATACAAGTACTTTCTTTTTGAACTATGGTAATCACTTGTGAATATATATTATAGTTATTTTATCTTCATCAAATCACACAGAATTTCAAGACTAATAACCATGAAAATAAAGTAGATATCACAATGTGTGTAAGAGAAAGATGTGTGAGTGATAAGTGTGTGTGTAAAATAAAAAAGTTCAAGTGTATTTTATACCCAAGATACCAAGAGACATATGATCCAGGTAAATCCCTAAAGGCTCAAATTTCGAATTCCTCGAATCTCAATAACATTAACACCAAGTTCAAGTGTTCGACGTTATGATTCCAATGACGCTAATGACACTAAAGCTGAGTTCGTATGACCAAGTTATCGTAGTTTGAAGTTAACAAGATAAGCATGAAAAGGGGGGCCTACGACATTGCACATGGAACCCACAACTTACATGGGAAGCAACTATTGGCATACCAATCATTGACATATGGCGACCATTCATTGGCTCCTTTGGTCCTACAAAAGACAAAGAATATATATATAACAAAAACCATATATATATATGCATATAAAACAAAATTATAACGAACCATGTAAATATGGTCATGAGTCCGATTGGAGGTTTGTTATATATTAACAATGGCATGTTATAATTGTGGGTAATATATATGGTTATTTAATACCATATATATAAAACATATTGTAATGTATTGTTAAAGATGGACGTTATATATCGGTCACAACAATTATGTGAACAAACAAAACTATTTATGTATTAAAACATGTGTTGGATGGGATCGGCGGGTTTTGAATCCCTGATCAACCCAACCACCCATGACCTAAACTTAGTCTTCTATTCGGAAATAATAGTGAGAGGGGGGGGGGGGAGGAGGGTGGGCAGGGGGAACCCGCGTGTACAGGCAACTGTATTTACTACAACTACCATATATCTAGTAAACTTATGATTCAGTTAATCCATTATATGTTGATCTTTAATCAGCGCATCAAAACTTCATTAACCATATGAACAGTAAAAAGGTGCAGTAAAATAGACCACATCATCACACATAAGAAGCACACATGAACACCATGATATAAGGTGGAAACCCAATGCGGGACAAAAACCACCTGATGTTGTTTTCTTTAAGATAAGAAAAACCTGTTTACAATCTTGTACTACCGCAGACTCATAACAGTACGCAGGCACCCACCTGCAGAAAGCTACAACCTTCTCTTGTTCTCTAGCTACTAGTAGAAGGGAGCTACAACCCCCTAGCTCTTGTACTAGCCAATCCGTTTACTAGTACGTAGGCGCCTGCCTACTGAAGGCTACAACCTTCTTGATTCATCACAACACCATAATATGAAGGCCATGTTTCATCCAATTTTCATACTGGACCCATCAACAACATTGAAGCACAAAATCAATCACCACTGCAATACAACCATTAACTACACTTGCATCATTCATTTCTGAATCACCAAACATTGAATCCCTGAAACCCTATCAACAAAACACAGTCACCAGAACATAGAGCATAACATAGAACTTTGCAATAACAACTAGATCCAACTGCAACTTCAAATATCATATCTCACAATGTATACGCTACTATGACAAACCAAACCAGCATGTATATGCGCTTTTACCAAAGACAACCCGCATACAAATCTGCAAATATTTACTCATAACTTTACAGCTATTCCAAACATCAGTCATACCCAGATTATAACATCTATACAATAAACACATGTGTCAATAATTCAGATCTAGTCTATCCATGATCAAACCACATAATGATAATACATTCCAAGCCTTATGATCTTGATCCATCATCCATCATCAACTGCATAGGTGCATCCTTGATTCAAATCAAGCAAAGCATCACAAACCCATAACCAACATACTAGATCTCACACTTCATCATATATTCAATCCTTGCACACTTCCATTGGCCTAATGATCTTCTTCTCCTTATATAGGTTTAGACCTCTCTCAATACCATGGTCCAAAACCACGTAGGACCAATACCTTGGACCCAATACCTGGGGTCAATACTTCGAACCAAATGCCATGCACCAATACCAAAATACCATGGACCAAAACTTAGTTTTCTGACATGTACGTGCCTTTCCTTCTATGAAAGTGTGTGTGTACGTTTTACATGCCCTTGTATATAGTGAACCTGCGTGTATACACTACTTGGTATATAGTGAACCTACGTATATATGCGATTTGGTATATAGTGAACCTGCGTGTGTACACGACTTGGTATATAGTGAACCTGTGTATATACGTGAATTGGTATATAGTGAACCTGCATATACCTTTCTTTCTTCATTCTGTGAGCCTGAACTATGATCTGTCATCTGAGTGAGTTGCCATCAAGGACAACACTTGAGTCATACCTGTATCATAATGCCAACAATCTCCCCCTTTGGACTTGATGGCAACAACCACACCAAGTCACTCTCCCCCTTTGACATCAAGGGCAAAGGGCGGACCAAGATATTCTCTCCCTTGATATACATTCTATTGTCCATACTCCCCCTGAGTACATGCTGAAATCTTTGATTGAGCTCTCCCATTGTACATGCTGAGATGTACCAATCCGTCCATGCTTCCTCTGAGCATATTTTAAATTCTTTGATCGAAATCCCCCTTTGTACATGCCAAGATGTACCAATCTGTCCATGCTCCCCCTGAGCACATGCAGAGTCTGCAAAGATATTTTTCAAAACAATAACGTGACTCTACAACTCAACTAAGTGAGTATGACCTTCCTATCACCAATGACTCATACATACATCAATCTGCCAACCAAGTGAGGATACACCATTTTGACTCATCCACCCAACCAAGTGGTGATATACCAAATGTTTATACATGATTGAAATAGATATTATTACATCATCCTTCCCATGCAAAGTGGGGTTACAAATTACATCATATGACTCATGGGTCTTTAAAAGAAATACATGACATTTTTAACAAAGACCAATGACCTAAACAAGACCATGATAGTCATCAACAACTATATACACCATATGATCTGCACCATAAGCATCTCTCATCAACATCAGCAACCTGTAACCTGCAATAACATTCTTTTGACCAACCAACAATAAGTAGCAAGATGTATCATTTAGCCACATAAGCATTATCACTAAAGACTTCTAACCATAATGCCAACAATGCATTATTCGAAGCATATGCTCCTCCTGAACCTGTACCATCTATTCACTGTCAGATCTGATCATGCATATATTAGCAAGAAGTATCAAGCATCATCATCATCAAGTTAGGATGAAAAGCACTTTAAACAACATCTTATGAGTACCAACACATTTCCACATATCATCAGCAGACTGTAACCATTATCAAACAGAGCAAATAATGGACTATATCAAATCAGAGCCTTTTTCATGAGTCTGTCCCACTGCTTTTCCTCAAACCAACATATACGCGACTATGCAGCTTTGAACTCGCATATACACGTGACTATGAAGCTTTGAACTCATGTATACACATGACTTGTCTTCATGAAACTTACATATGAGATTTAGAATACTGAGGTTCCATACTTTCAGCTTCCTCTGAGTCTTTCATGTCTATATACTCTACTATGCCACATCTTTCTAACTGTACTTCCTTTTTCTTCCATATCTTCAACTATGGTGATGTTTTCCCCTTTTGGTATGGTGCCCAAAGTCTTCTCCTGCATTCCTTTGCTATATGTCCAAGTTTGTTACATGCATAACATCTTACATGTTTCATATTCCTTCTGTAGCAATCAACAACTTTGTGAACAAACATATTGCAAGTAAAACAATACCACTTAAAGTACCTGGAACGTGATGATCTTTCTATGCGATGGTCTTGAACCATTCTACTTCTACATCTGGCTGCAACATGTCCATAATTATGACATACATAACATTTATTCATCAGAGGAAATAACCGTCTATCACTTCCATATTTAGAAGCAAACGATCTTCTTTGAAGACTATCTTTCCTTGGTTGTTGATGGGTTTGACCTCTCATCTCCTTGTTGAGAACTTCAGATTTTGCATTCGAGTTCCTTGTCTCACCATGTGAGCTAGATTCATCTTCAACAGATTCATAAAAACCGAGACCAATTTTGATAGCAAGAGACCTTTGACTACTAAGAATATCATCCAAAATCTTAGTACTATCTTGAAATCGTAACAATTTATCTTTTTCTTCTAATTTACCTTTCAAGATATTTACCTCAACTTGATGTTGTTCTTCCTTTTCCGGATATTGCTTCTTCAAGATTACTTAGACTTTCTTCCTTCTTCCACTAGCTGCCTTAGTTTGAGAATCTCATTTTCTTGTTCTTTATTTTGCTCCTGTAGCATTTGATGTACTCTGAAGGCACACTCCAGCTGAGCTTTTAAGCTGATAACTTCTTCTATGAGGGCACTCTCCCTTTTGTTAGATAGATCTTGTTGGTCTATGATTTTATCTTATGCTTCATTTGCTTGTTCATCTTCAATCTAAGGTGATTCAGAATCTGAATACTTGCTTCCACTTACCAGCAGGCTGTCATTGTTCCTTTGAGCTATCTTCTTCTTCCGACATGCTTTCTTTCGCATTGTTCTACGGATCTCCTTCAAGTGATCAAGCTTCTAGTAAAGGACCTGCTCTGATCCCAATTGTTGAAAATAATACGGGGGGGTGAGTCAGTATTAGCAAATCACTAACTTTTTCATTTCCATACTTAGATTCATATACGCTACTTTAGTTAAGGGAACCCATGTGTACACGCGACTGTGTTTAATGCAACTAGCATATATCCAGTAAACTTAAGATTCAGTTAATCCATTATATGTTGATCTTTAATTAGTGCATCAGAAATTCATTAACCATATGAACAATAAACAAGTGTAGTAAAATCGAACAAATCATCACACATAAGAAGCACACATGAACACCATGATATAAGGTGGAAACCCAATGTGGGACAAAAACCACCTGTTGATATTTTCTTTAAGATAAGAAAAACCTGTTTACAATCTTGTACTGGCACGGACTCATACCAGTACGCAAGCACCCACCTGCAAAAGGCTACAACCTTCTCTCGTTCTCCATATACTACTAGAAGGGAGCTACAACCCCCTAGCTCTTGTACTAGCTGATCCGTTTACTAGTACGTAGGCGCCACCTTACTGAAGGCCACAACCTTCTTGATTCATCACAACACCATAATATGAAGGCCACGTATCATCCAATTTTCATACTGGACCCATCAACAACATTGAAGCACAAAATCAATCACCACTGCAATACAACCATCAACTACACTTGCATCATTCATTTCTGAATCACCAAACATTGAATCACTAAACCCCTATCAACAAAACACAGTCACCAGAGCATAGAGTAGAACACAAAACTTTGCAACAACAACTAGATCCAGCTGCAACTTCAAATATCATATCTCACAATGTATACGCTACTATGATGAACCAAACCAACGTGTATACGCGCTTTTACCAAAGACAACCTACGTACAGATCTACAAATATTTACTCATAACTTTGCAGCTATTCCAAACATCATTCATACCCAGATTATAACATTTATACAATAAAACATGCGTCAATAATTCAGATCTAGTCTATATATGATCAAACCACATATTGATAATACATTCCAAGCCTTATGATCCCGATCCATCATCCATCATCAACTGCATAGGTGCATCCTTAATTCAGATCAAGCAAAGCATCACAAACCCATAACCAGCATACTAGATCTCACACTTCATCAAATATTTAATCCTTGCACACTTCCATTGGCCTAATGATCTTCTTCTCCTTATATAGGTTTAGATCTCACTCAATACCATGGTCCAAAACCATGTAGGACTAATACCTTGGACCCAATACCTCGGACCAAATACCATGGACCAATACCAAAGCACCATGGACCAAATACCACAGACCAAAACTTAGTTTTCCGACATGTACGCGCCTTTGCTTCTGTGAAAGTGTGTGTGTACGTTATACGCGCCCTTGTATATAGTGAACATGTGTGTATACACTACATGGTATATAGTGAACCTGCATATATACACGACTTGGTATATAGTGAACCTGCGTGCGTACACGTCTTGGTATATAGTGAACCTGCGTATATACATGACTTGGTATATAGTGAACCTGCATATACCTTTCTTTCTTTATTCTGTGAGTCTGAACTGTGATTTGTCATCTGAGTGAGTTGCCATCAAGGACAACATTTGAGTTATACCTGTATCATAATGCTAACATCTTCCAGCCAACGACCCAATGGGTGCAGATTTGTTTATTCCGCCAAATGTTTGTTATGTAAGCCATGTCATTTTCAATGGACGGGGAGGAACACAAAACGTGAAAGGTTGTGGAACGTTGACAGAACAACAAAACTTGGAGTTGAGGGAAACCTATGTGCGAAACCTTGATGATGAGGTTCCAAAGGTGGAATATTTTGTGGGAGTATTCCCTGTACGGTGTTGTAGTATTGATCTAGCAGAAGAAATATAAGAATGAGTTGTGGATGTGTTGTGATTATTGTGCTCCTAACAAGCAGAGGATAAAGAACAAATATCACTTGCCACTTGTTGTGAATTGCTTCGATAAGCTAACAAAAGCCTGAGTGTTTTCCAAGTTGGACTTGAGGCATGGGTATTATCAAGTGCGAATAGCAGAGGGAGATGAGAAGAAGACCGCAATTGTGACAAGATATGTGAGTTTTGAATCCCTTGTCATGCCTTTTGGGTTGTGTGATGCTCCTGCTATGATTTTCACTTTGATGAATGATGTATTACATCCATATTTGATAGTATACTTAGACGATATCATGATATTGAATGATAACATGGAGGATCATAAGAAGAACTTGGCTTTGGTGTTTGAGGCACTGAAAATGATTCAGTTGTACTTGAAGACGTCGAAGTGTATGTTTTCCCAGATCGAGATTCTATTCCTTGGACACATTATGGGTCAAGGACACAAACAGATGGAGTCGAGCAGGGTGAGGGCGATAAAGGATTGGGCTGAATCGAAGAATTTCCATGAGATGAGGGTTTTTTGGGGATGACCAACTACCGACGAAAGTTTTTAGAGGGGTACTCCAAAGTGACATCGCCACTGACAGACCTTTTGAAGAAGGAAAAGCGATGGAGTTGGATGAAGAAGTGTCGAGAAACATTTGAAGATTTGAAGAAGAGGATGGTTACAACACCAATACTGAAGTTACTTGACTTTGAGAGACTGTTTGATGTGCACACAAATGCTTCAGATTTTGCGATAGGAGGGGTTCTTATGCAGGATGGGCATCTGGTGGCATATGAGAGTCGAAAGCTACAAGATAGAGAACGGCGATATCTGGTTCATGAGAAGGAGATGACTGCAACCATCCATTGTTTACAAGTATGGAGGCATTACTTGATCAAGAAGCCTTTTGGTGTCAATACTGACAACGTTGCAACGAGTTATTTTGCATCACAACCGAAGTCATCAAGGAAGTAGGATCGTTGGCAAGACTTCTTGGAAGATTTCGACATGACTATTGAGTATAGACCAAGAAGGCTCAGTGCAGTTGCAGATGCCCTCAGCAGGAAGGGACAATTAGCCACACTTGAGGAGGGAGAAGACCGGGTAGAACGCAGTAGGAGTCGAGTACAGATGATCGATGAGATGAAGGATAGACTTCAAGCTAGTGTGGAGACAGATACTCAAGTAAAGAGCATCTTGAAGCAAGGGAAGGAAGGAAAGACATGGATGTTTTTTCTACGAGATGGACTCTTGTTCTTTGGAACCAAATTTACATTCCAAAGTCATCGAGACTTATGAGGCACCTCTTGAAGGAGTGCCACAATTCTCTATGGGCTGGCCACTAAGGGCAACATCATTCTTTGGCATTGCTGGAGAGAGGATTCTTTTGGGAGAAGATGCAGGAGGATGTAGAGGAGTATGTGCATACGTGCATCATTTGTCAACAAGACAAATCAAATAATCAGAGACAAGGAGGATTTTTGCAGCCTTTACCGATTCCAGAGAGACCATGGATGGTGTTTTGATGGACTTCATCACTTACCGTAGGTACATGGGTATAACAGAGTTATGGTCATGGTCAATCATTTCCCTGAGTATGTTGTCTTCATTCCAACGAAGATACCATGTGGAGCCAAGAAGACTGCTGAGCTATTCTTCAAACATGTTGTGAAGTATTGTGGTATGCCATTGAGTATTATTGCGGACCGAGATTTGCAATTTACAGGCAGATTTTGGACAACTTTGTTCAAGTTGGTCAGGATAGAGTTACTTCAGAGTTTGAGTTACCATCCACAGACAGATGGGCAGACTGAACGGATTAATGTATTGTTGGAGTACTATTTGAGACATTATGTGATGACTGATCAGAAGAATTGGCTTGAACACTTGGATGTGGCTTAGTTTAGCTACAATATGCAGAAGAGTTCCACAACTAGGTATAGTCCATTTGAGTTGGTAAATGGACAAGTGTCAGTTACTCCACACACTATGCTATCTACGGGATTTATGAGGAGTCCACATGAGAAGAGATTTTTGACAGCATGGTTAGGAGAACTTGGAGTTAGCACGGGTGCATTTGCATGAAGCTATAATGAGGATGAACAAATGGGCAGATAAGGATAGGTGGGATGCACAATTCAGTGTTGGAGACATGGTTTTTCTGAGAATCGTCGGGGATCAGTTTCAACCACCAAAAGGGACTGCGAGATCTTCGACAAGGAGGTAAGAAGGAGCATTCTGGGTAACGAAGTGAGTTGGGGAAGTTTCCTATGAGTTGGAGCTTCTGAACCACATGCGTTCGAAACATCCTGTGTTCTGTATGAGTCAGCGCAAGAAATGTCGACTTGATACACATAAGCCTAAGAGGATAGGATGGGATGTGGAGGGGGAAGGAAACCCCTAGGTTGCAGGAGAGACGAAAAAGGGAGGAATAGAGATTATTGCAGTGAGCGTTGACATCAACATTACATCTTGTAGCAGAGGCATGATCACGTTTTAGGGTAAGGAGGATTACGAAGAGCACAAAGACTGGACGTAGCGCTGCCCCCCACGACTTACCACCTCTGTTTCCATCTCGATGACCTCGTGTCGAATGCTATTAGGGACATAGCTTTGAAAGAAATCCAATTCAACATTTTCCTTTGGTATAGCAGGAGGTCATCCTCGTCCCTATACACGGCCACCATGCCGCATGTGGTCGCATTCACGAAGCATTATAGGCAAATGGAGGTCATGGAGATTGGTAGGGGTCATAGAGATTGCGAGAAATAGACAAGGGAAAATACAAGAAGAGACTTGTTGTGGGACTACCAAAAAGAGGGAAGGGATGCACCATTTAACATACATGACGTGCATTAAAACATGTAGGAGGAGCCCAATGGTTGTGAACATGTGGATACAAGGGAGAGGACATGATTTATGGAAGGGTGACGACATGGGAGGTAATGTAGATAAGAGGGATGCTAGGCGGAGTGGCTAATTACTCTAGGCGTCGACAGGTGGATAGGCCTTGATTGACACCCGGATTCAAGATTGATTTGTGTATACTACTCTGAATATTTTGGAATATTATGTGGAGGTTAAATCTCTATCGTTCACCTAATAATTATTGATAACTAAATTAAAAATTGTCACCTCAGATGGTATCACTGCTAACGTGCACGAATATGGAGCATCAGAAGACGTCGACAAAATTTTCCACGTCCATGAGACCTTTACGACAGTGTAGATTGGCCATGTGTGAAAGGAAATGTGGGTCCATATCACATCACAGAAGTTGCATCATGTTAAATAAGTAGAGGTTTGACAAAAAACTTTCTTCCATATCCTCTGTATCTTTTATGACAGTGTAGATTGGTCACGTGCTAAGGCAAATGTGGTTTCATATCACTTTCAAGGTGGGTGTTATGTTATATAGTCGAAGATCTTTAATTATGTAATAATTTTTGGAGTTATTTACTAATTATATGTTTTAGAAATATTTAGTGAAAATTTGGTAAAACAATTTTTGGTTAAATTATGACTTTTTGTTATTTAAAATGAGTTTTCCATTGTATATATAAATTCAAATCTAATTCTTAAATTTTTATGGGTTATGGAGAGCTCACTTAAATTCTTATCAAATTCTAGACAAATTATACTTAAAAAAAAAAGACTCTGGCTCTAAACTAACATATGATTAGTAAACTATTGCTTAATTTTATTATATTTTTAATTTTTTTGAAATTTAAAAAAAAAAATGTTGAAAATTTTATATTTCCAATTATTGATATGGAATTTTATTTTTATATATTTTAAATGTTTTAATTTATTTTAAGATAATTATATTATGAAAAAAAAATTAATTAAGATAAATAGCTTGTATAATGTGCACACCTATAACAACTTACAATTGGTAGATTTTTAATCCTTCTCTAAATTGGGGTTAATATAAAGATGTCCCAATATATGTTGAAACTTTGCGTCAACTTTTTGTTGTTGTTTGAGATATAGAGTTTGAATGGATATTGCCTTCACTTTCAGTTGTGAGGTAGGTGTGTCATTTATAATGTGTGAACAAAGTGGAATGGTTATTTATGCGACCCCACACATTTCATTTCATTGACATATTTGATATATTTGACATTTCAGTGTTGAATTCTATGAAGCTCGAATTTGGAAATCAATTTCTCACTCGCATTTTCGTCATAACTTTTAAGAATAGATTCATTCATGTAGCATTGACACAATGTGTTTAGTGTCCAATGGAATGGTACCCTGTGAAGTATTGAAAAATTGTGGTTTGCTTTGAATGAGAAGGATTGATTCAGTGGCATTGACACAATGTGTTTAGTGTCCAATGGAATGGTACCCTGTTTAACATCAATGCCTCCTCCACTTTATTCCCACTGTATTTTATTCATAAATCATTATATTGAAGATAACTTTATTAGCGATTTGTACAAATGCCTTCTTTCCCATGGATTGAGAGTCTTTCTCGACAAGCCAAAACTGAAGGGACATAACATTTCTTCTTAAATATAAAACATTATTCATGAAGCCTCTATACACAATTTGAGAGGGCGTTATTCAAGCAACCTCTATCCACATTGCCATTTTTCTATGAATTATCCACAATCTAGTTAGTACCTTGATGAGCTCATCCTCATGGAAAAGTTGTGGGCCACAATTCTTCCTAAATTGTATACCCTTCTATGGCCCACCATAATATCAAACATACAAAATATATTGGAGCTCTACATAGGGATTTAAGAAAAAAACGAGTGAAGGTAAATGATAATATAACTTTGATGCTCTTCATAATTGGAAAAACATTATTTCTGATATAGCATATATAAGAAGGGTCGCATTCAAATCCTTGAATGGGTGGGGATCTTCTACTTTCTTTGCAAGTTCATGTTAGTTTTCAATTGGTTGGATTGATATAACATGCATGATACTTATGTAGATGTTTTTCAGCAAAAGTGGTGACTTAGTAAAGCACACAGATTTGCTAAAAACTTTCAAGAATTTAATTCATTCAATCTTACTCTATATTCAGCAATCTTATGGTTGTTTGTGACAACATGTAGCTTTCTCTTGAAGTGCTTTAATTGGATGAAATTCATAATCTCTTGATTCAAGGTTTTGGTAGTCCATATTAATGATTTCCTTTACTATAAAGGATTAGAAATTAATTAGTCATAGTTGTACATATTACTCATCGAGTTTTCTAGTGGGATTTATTGCTAAATATTCCTTTTGCCCATCTTGAGGCATAAGGTTATCCACCTAGATTGCTCTACTAGAGCTTGCGTGTAGTATTTGAGATGCCCAAGTTGAGTCTAAGGGCTTGTTTTCATATGGTTTCATAAACGTTCCAAATAGGGTGTCATTGTTACATGTCCAAGAGTCCATTCTTTAGATTTTCTGACATTCATAAAATTGTTGATTGTATTCCATCTTGGTTGGATTTTACTATTACAATTATATAAATTGTACCCTATCTAGGGATTTTCTAAAAATAAAATTACTTCATAATTTATGTGGTCACTCTCACCTTTGTCTTCTTTTAAATTATCATTCAAGTTAATTTTACTTACTTTGTGTATTAATTTTATGTAATCATTTACTCTACATAATAAAATAAACAAGCGCAACATGCAGTGTTGTTGCTTAGTGTCGATTTTTCAGTACAATTGATACAAGTACTTTACTTTTGAACTATGGTAATTACTTGTGAATATATATTATGGTTCTTTTATCTTCATCAAGAAATCACGCTTAGAAGTTCAACTAATAACCATGAAAATAAAGTAGATATCATAATGTGTGTAAGAGAAAGATGTGTGAGTGATAAGTGTGTATTGTAATGCCCTACTTAATCTTATGATGCAAATTTTACTAGTGTTTAAATTACCTTAGAATATTGAGTTATAATTATCAAGAAATATTGGTACATACCTGCATTGGTGAAACTGTAAATTTATTACTGATATAAATTTTGTTATTATTCAATTCCCAACTTACCTCCTCAAATTAGAATTTTGATAGAATATGGTCTCCTTCCATTTATTCCAATTTAAATATTCATATCTCATTCCCAAAATGTCCTCTCAAATTTACTTGGGAGAAGACATGGTCCTCTCCAATTAATTACCAAATTATATATTTATATCTCATCCCAAAATGTCCTCTCAAATTTACTTGGGAGAATACATGGTCCTCTCCAATTAACTTCCAAATTATATAGTCATATCTTATCCCCAAAATGTCCTCTGAAATTTACTTGGGAGAAGACATGGTTCTCTCCAATTAATTACCAAATTATATATTCATATCTCATCCCCAAAATGTCTTCTCAAATTTACTTGGGAGAAGACATGGTCCTCTCCAATTAATTACCAAATTATATATTCATATCTCATCTCCAAAATTTCCTCTCAAATTTATTTGGGAGAAGATAAGTCAAATGTAAGGATGAGGGGGTAGTTATGACATTAATGAAAGGTGGTTGAGGTGGAGAAGAGAAAGAGGCATAAAAGGGGAAGGATGAGGGGAGGAGAGGGGGGATCCTTGGTCTTGGTTTTGGTTTGGTTCTGTTTGCGAGGATTTTGTTTTGGAGGAGGGATGTGGAGAAAAAGGAGGGAGATCAAACTTGGATTTGGAGAGTGTTTGTTAAACTTGGACACAGTACATCTTGTTGGACTTGGGCTTGAACAGCTAAGAAGCCTGTGGAAGTTTCCTGAGCTAGGAATTAATTCCTAGTTGGCTAGGAGGCAAATCCAGTCGGGTAGTCAAGAGGAGCATAGAGTTCAGGAGCATCTCAAGTAAGCTATTGGAAGAGGTATTATCCGTCATCTATTTTAGTTATGTAAATTGTTACAAGTTATACATGTTGTAGATTAAATTAATTTATGTTCATGCTTATGATGTTTTATAAACCTGAAATTTTCTTTATTATGAAAATTAGCGAAATTAATCTAAATAATTGTAGTAGTAGTTAGAGGACCTATAGTTGGGTCCTCACACATGGTACCAGAGCTAGTTTCAAAATCTGGACCCAAGACCCACTAGACCCAAATCTCTGCTAAAAGAGTTTATAACCCTCATCATTACTTGTAAGAATTTTTATTATAAAAATAGGTGGAATAGCTATCCATCAAAGACCTTACCTAAGCCAAAGGACTTGTTATACCATCCTAGTGGCCAAAACTTTCTTCAATATGGTGAATTAGTGTTTTACCCTCAAACTAATACAAATTATAACATAAGGTGAAGTTGTAATATAAATAAGGGGTGGTAAATGCAATATGGATTCTCTATGATCCCAGAGGAAAAACGGTTGCCACTTACGCTTGGGGTATTGCTCAAGATTCAAATAACTAGGTTGGGGCATATGACTCTTGTGTGCAACTCTTTGGGTTAAAAAAAAAAACTTTTGACAAACATTCTGTACACTCAATTTCTTAATCAGAAAACTGCAATATGTATATCTCCACATGTAAATGAAAACCCAAAAGTGGTAGGGAAAATAGTTTTGGCTTTGTACTCCTGTTGTTTGTATAGATAAAATTCCTAGCCAATCATATAACTTTCCCGAGATAAAATTCATAGCCGTCCATGCAATAAATACCATGTCAATTTTCTACTCCTTTCACTTTGGTATTTAAATTCATCCTGTCATTGTTTCTGCACACATTTATGCCACCTTCAAGTCATTGTCATGTAGACTCCTATCATTAATTTTTGATGTAATTCACCCTAAAATCATTCACTGTTGAATTAATAAATTGAGTCCATATTTTCCACTCGAGAAATAGGTAATCTGTTGCCAAATAGCTAATCCAATTCGCAAACCCCTCATTCAGTCATAGGTGAGTCCACCATTCCATTGTAACCAAATTTCCGAACCATTGGTGGGCTAATTCATGTGTCACGATAAGTAAAACCATTTGTTTACTTGCAGCCACAAAATTCTACTCATCATATAGCAAACTAAATTCTCTATATGTAACCAGACCATAATTCTCCATTGCTCCAGTAGAAAAATAAGGTACTACAACCATATCCAGCTTTGGCAGGGTGTAACGAGCCCCAAAATATTTGGCGTAATATGGAAGTGTCCTTATTGCAACATCCAGAGCAAACATCCCTTGGGCTATTTTACCAACCTGACAATACACACGAACTTTATTTCCTATTGTAGTTGTTCGTTCTATATACTCAAATTCCCCCACAACAATTGCCACCAAGTATGTTGACATAACATGTGATTCCTAGAAACTTACAGTTCTCGAATGTCCATCAAACATTTCTTCAAAAACTGGCATATTTGATAAAACTACTCTGTCAACAGGGGCTTTAATTGTTATTTTAAATGTTCTCTTGTGTGAAGGTTCATCCCATCAAGGAAAACACCTTCGAGCATCTGCTGGCTCAAACTGAGTAACTGCCATATTCCTTTTCTCACCATTTTCCACACATGCACTTTAATAAAATCCCTCCATATAATCACCCAGAGTACCCTGAAATTCAATGTCCATAATTGTCTCATCCTTGTGGCATCCAGGTTTCTCGAACAGAGTCCTGCCGCTTTCTACTGCTAAACACTGTATTGATTCCAATCACAACAAATGCCTTTTGGCGTACCTCAAGGCCTTGTCCATTTGGTTTCTCAAGAAGAGGTGACCCATTGAGGTTGGCTGATTTTGCAGTCTGAGAAACTGCTAATTCCATTTCAAGAGAAGAAATTATTTTTTCTAACGATTGAATGGCTTGATGTGTCTTGGCAACTTCCCCCATTATATCTCTGCTTTCGCCATTTTCGACTTTAGGCTTGTCTTCACAATCTTGAGAAATAACTTGAAATTCCTGTTTGTGCATGGGATCAACATCATCATACATCTCAAGGTTTCTCCACATTCTGTTAGTAAAGAGCATACCGATGCAGAAACTCGCAATGCAGAGGAGCACAATCAATTTGGAGGAAAACGAACCCCCGGAAGATCTGCCCTGCATTTTTTTTTCGCTTTCTTCAGAACGCCACTCCAAAATTTCCCTTGCCAACAAGCCTAAGCCTAAGCCTAAGCCCATTTTCTTGTTGGTTTTCCCTTGTCTCTCTCCCAAAACCATTATGCTGTTAAAACATAGTCTTCATACAATTGCCGCCAAAGTCGTGGATCCTGGGAATAGTGATAAGTCGCTTATCAATATTCCTCTGTGGTTGCACCTTTACTATGTCGGAAAGGTCTTGTGCAGTGACTGAACCAAATAAAAGTTTTTATCAGTTGTTACTCAAGACAATAAATTGTAACCCCTCTGGAATCTTCGAATAGGATTTATGCCATCTAACCTTGAATCCATGCGCGAGTAGCTATAAACATACATGCATGGATCAACCAAATTCTGAATGAATGCCAACAAGTGCCCAGACTTGAGGACCATGAATTGCAGTATTCATTCTATCTCAGGGTCAAGGGTAACTAAATCAAATTGATTAGTGCTTGTAGGAGTGATCCGATACTTGACATTTCGGCTTAACTCCTCCAAATCATTTTTCCTTGGCATCAGCTCAGAAATCTTCCATGCAATACTCAATTTCTTAAGTCTTTCAATTGAAACCTTTAGAACAACTTGTTCATAGTAAGTATACCAAATACTCTGAACTTCACAAGCCTCGATGGACCCGCAAACAGGTTTGCCTATGATCACTGACATGTCCCGCTTCATTTCTGAAAGTAATGCATCTTCCTCTCTATGCAAGTTTTCCTGTAGCAGATTTACAGTTTCTTTGCCTTCAGATTCAAACTTCTTTTGAAGAGTACTCTGTAACTCTTTCCAAACCATGGCTTCAACTTTTTTTTACAAATTCTTCTCTGGATGTCTTATAAAGATGTGAAAATAATGTTCCGTCCTGTTTATGAGATATGAGCATGACCCACGCCGCTTGATCAAGAGGAGCTCCAACTGTTGACTCGAACTGTTTGAAAATCTTGCAAATGCCATCTGGTAGTTCGTGCTCAACACTCTTTAAATTCTCTGTTGTCAAAATCTTTTCAATGAGAGACTTTTCAACTGAAGGCATATGTTCGTCACTAGCTTCTTTGGTAACCAAGAATGCTACAAAACTGATGTTTCTACCCAAACACTGCAATTTCTTAGGAATCAGAGACTTCACCCAAATTTGAATAATGATGGAACTGTCATTGACAACTTCAAAGGTTCCCTCTACGCTCCCTTTAGAAACTTTAGTACTCAATTTTACCTTGTCACTTGAAAATGAAAATGACGCCACAGGTGTTCCTTCGTTGAATTGTAATAGCGTGGCCCCTTTAGTACCTTTATTACTCAATTTTATCTTCTCACCAGAAGATGAAAATGAAGCTTCATATGTTTCTTTGTGGTTTAATAGCAGTAGCGTGGCCTTCAATGTATCCTTTGGATGTGAACATTTCAAAATGAGTTCTCTTCCGTATCTAACAGGCCCACTCACATTTTGGGGCCCTTCAATCTTATAAATATGACCAACATGATAATCACCAGTAAATTTAACCTCCGATCCAAAAAAGATGAGATTCTTATCACAATATTTTCCTACTAAGATCTTACTCAAATCTCTGTGCAGTTGATCGAACCTATAAATAGAACCAGAGCCACATAATTCTTCATGATGTTGTGAGGACGCAATCCCAAGGGAGTAAAAAAAAATTGTGCACCATTAAAGTATTCTAGTATAATTTTTAGAAAGCAGGAAACAACACTCTCCTAAATTGCTCTCATAGAGAACTCGATAGAAGCGCCTTCTTGGGCTTTCGCCATAGAAGCGTTGAGAGTTTTCATGAAATTGCAGTATTCATCATATCTTGTAAATATATCATGCTACAGCAGAGAGACGAAATCCTTATTGCTCATTTTGTAGAAGTTCAAATCGTCGTCCTTCAACCAACTGTCAATTTGACTTCGAAGTTCATGAGTTCCTTTCAGAGTTTTTCACTCGGCCTTGTAGAAACTCTTGAAGGCCTACAATCTGCAGTCAAGAAAGCACATCGATTATAACCATCACAAAATAAAACATTACTTCATGCTACGAGAGGCACAAAAGCCGATTTCTTGAATTTCCTATCAATCGCAACATTAAATCCATCAAAAATCCATACATCATTCTCAGAGTTTTTCACATGGCAACATTATTTCTTCCAATTTTTTTTGGAATCTTGCCTTTATACTGTGCTCTAACAAAGGAATCGATCTTGCAAGGGTGCTTATTTTTCTTAAGTTTATGAATAGTTTTTACTTAACTTTGTTTTCAACACTTTTGATATAAGTTTGTAGTGCATTCTCTTTTAGAGGAAAAGAGGCTCTTCTGAAGAAGAATACAGAGCACATATGTTATGGCTATCTACTGCCACAATCAAAATAGTCTAGAGGACTCCAAAACCGTGTCCATCTCCAAAAATCTCTAAGATTTTCAAACATTAAAACAAAAAACAAAGATATCTACAAGACTTATCCTACTTAGAGTGGGACAAAATAAATTATAGGATCTTGCACATTACAGATATTTGTATGTATAATTGAACAACAAATATATCGCTCAATAACCTCAAATCAGAAGGTTGAAACCCAAATTGGTTGTGTATTGCTTGTTGTCTTCGTCTCTTTGCAATGTGTCTCACAAGTTGAATTAGGGTTTGCTCTTCAATAATCATTGGGTTTTTTCCATTGTAGATGTTTTTAAGCGGTGTATCCAGAGAGATGAGAACTATATTCTTGAAATCTTCGTCTGTTTGTGATGAATAATCTGTCTTGAGATTTATAGTAGCTTAGAGGATACGTTGATGGTTCGGTTCCCTTTGCTCAAACAAGGTCTCCCTGGTTTTCCCTGTTCTATGAAGGAACATTCTAAGTGAAGTATTGTTGTTAAAATCCTCTCTTTAGAAACTCTGTTTCAGCTACATGGAGGTGGGCGAGAGCTAGGGGTATAGGCCTCCTTGGTCCTTCTGTGCCAAGAAATTTTTGAACCATTCTTGCGTATGGAAAAGGCTGTCAAGTTGATCACCACTTACAAATGCAAAGGCTGAAGTACTTGGGCAAGCTCTCCCTCTTATTGTTAAGAATTCCACAATGTGAGAAGCAAAATGTGCAAGGGGGAGAAGAAAACTACAAAAAGGTGTTTTCTCTTTTTAAAACAGTATTTGAAAATATTATTTTAAGAAATATGTGCCCGACAATGCAGCGTTACATCAGAGATACCAAAAGTAAAAAAATGTAGGTTATCAGCTTCCAACTTTTCAAAATGCCTTATATCATAACATGATTTAAAAAAAAAGACTTTCATACTATAGATCCTAGTAATATAAATTATCCAATGTAGTTTTGATATCAAACAAAATTTAACTTCCAAACAGTGCTAAGTCAGAGTATTTTGGTATTTTTCCACTTGAGCAAGTACCTTTATATTAGGTACTAATAAGTCAGTTTTGCTAATAGAGTTGCCAATGGAGAGAGAACAATGAGTTCAAAGCAACATATTTTCAACTAGTGTTGATAAAATCGTTGATCCGTGAAAATGAGAAGCCATATCATAATCACCAACGTTTCTTCGTGCTATCGTTCTCTGCTTCTTCTTATTCCTACAAAATAAGAAGTCTTTTGTGTATAAAACATAAGAAACCTTAGATGTATTGCATGTTATCTTATACTCCAATCCATTGACCACTCGAACACCCTTCATTGACTTGCAGGTTGATGTGTACTCATCATCACATGCATATTTGTGCTTGTTTCTTGCAAGGAAAACATTATGGATTTCCTTGGTATCAATTGGCAACTACAACAACTCTTCACGAGTTCTATAAGTCACACTTGATGAAGGATTTATATATAAAAAGGATTTAAATCTTGTGAATGGCATTCATCTCCCTAGCCTTAGGCATCATGTTATTACATTAGTTGCTTTAGTAGTCTAATCCATATCATTTTTTCACAATATTTAATAAAGAGTTATTCCTTTTTAAATCAAGGTTGAGTGCTAGATGGTGCTTTTTAGCCCTAACCAAGCATGTTGCACATGGAGTATTGAATTTTTTTGCATATCTTGTTATCCAAGGCGCTTATGTAAGTGACTATAAATTAACATCTTCTTTATACTAAGCTTGCGATTGAAGGATTATTCGATGGAGCTTAATGCTTTTATTGAGGAAATTCATTGTTTGTGCTTACATTCTCCTTGACACTTCCCTCATGACATTGTTGATCACCTCGGGTGAGTGTTGAGGTGTCTTAAGGAAAGTTATTCTTATGCGCACTTACCCAGTTCTGTTGCCCTCGAAATCACATAACCATGGGGGTTTGTCTATGAATTATTATGGATATCCCATGTTAGATAATGCACATTATGTCTGTGGTTGGCATCATCATTTCTTGTTTGGAGGCTTGCATCTAACACATATGAAATGTGATTGAGGGCCTTGCATAACATTGCTCAAACATTTGATTTACCCATAGCACAAGTATGATGAGGGATATCCATCATCTAAGAGTTTCCTTAAATGTTTGGTTAATTATTGCTCCTTGACATAGTGAATTAGTTATTGGGCATGTTTACAGGTGTTCATAGGGTTTCAGTTGGATTATTGTTTTGCGATTTTGATTGGTGAACCTTGAAGTAGTACGCCCACCTTTTGTTGCATAACTGATGTCCCTTTTGGTGGATGTCTTGATGACAGGGAAAAGTGGTTGTGGTTTGTTAGAAGAATGCCAATGGATATTTATAGTTTGGGCTAGGATGAGGCATGTTTTGAGTAGGTATTTTCTTGATAGAGGAAATCAATCCCCCTATTTGGCATCTTCTCATGCATTTGGAGGCATTCAGACCTTGCTTGGGTGGTCTTTTACATTGGCACCCATGGTTTTGGTCACTTGGTATGTTATTTTCACATTGTATCATATAAGTTCTCTTGGTTTGGGAAGCTTCTTTATTACTATATTGGAGAGTGTCCTAGCCTCATTACACAATCACTTAGGGTGTTTTAAAGTGGGGGACCGAGTTTTTTTTTTTGTTATTCCTAACACTATTGAGTTAAGAAAGGTATGAATTTACCACCTCGATTTATAGGACCTTTTAGAATCAAAGAGAAAATTGGACCAGTGTCCTATTGTCTTGTACTACCACCCCACTTTCATAAAAGTCATGATGTTATTATGTATCTGCCCTATAACATTATGTTTTGATGAATCCCACAGACTTGACTGGAGAGAATTATAGGTCTCAGACATAGGAACCATAATGATCAAACCAATATGCATATTATACCATAGGGTTCGATGGCTTAGGCATCACTCGGTGGACCAAGTTAAGATACAAAGGGGACAAGTCTAACCCAAGATCTGCTATCCGGGAGGACGTAGAGACTATATGTCCCAGTTACCCCTCACTTTTGACCATTTATGATGTCCATTTGACTTAGATAGCTACATATGCTAAGGATTTATTTGCAGGTGCATGTTATTTATTTATGAACGCTATGTAATATTGATGCATTTAGTTGAACAAGTGAAACTAGTTATATAAATCATTAGATGGATTAGATATTGGTGATTGAAATGTTTGATGTATGACCTAATATACGAATTACTTGGTTATGATTTATCTAGTGCATGACTTACAGAGTTATTGTTGTTTCCTGTATGGCTTAAGTGGATATGATCTATCTAATGAATGACTAGTGAAATTATGATTTATCTAATGTAAGATTTATTTCGAGTATGGACTACAAAATTGACACGTGGATACTAGACTTAATAACATGATGTTTAAGATCACATATCTATATCTATTTTTTTGTTATATATATATATATATTCGTGGATGAGAACTAACTTGCAAATTGGAAAGAACCGTATGATAACCAAGATCTACTCTTCCATTGGGGAAGGTCAAGACATCCAATGAGGAAATGTATGATGTACATTGTTCTATTACATTTGGTATCTAGTTGATATGCACTCTTATGACATGGGTAAAATGTAAACGAGAGGTAGCTAGACTACTTCATTAGATTATTCGATGACAAGTCCAACCAACATTGTAGTGTGGTCCATATTAGGGTGTTGACCCTAGTTGTGAGGAGGGGTGGAGGTATTTCCCACCATGTAAGCTCCAAACCTAGAATTGTGGGAGGGCAGTGGTGGACATGCTCCCCTAGACGTGTGATGATGATTGCCATTTTCCTGCTGGGGAAGTTAGGTCGATATAGTCAACGCTTCTACCATATTAGTTTTATTATTGGTTAGATTGGTATAGCCAATGCCACCGTATATAGCAGCAGAGGATGGATAGGGTGGGAACAGAAGTAGATCAGGAAGGATAGGAAGATATAGATCAGTTGGAGACTCTTTATGGAACGTGATGCCATTGTATGACTTATCAAAGTTTACTACTTTAACTTCGGGAGGAAGTTTTCTGAAGGAGGAGAGTAGGTAATGACCTACTTAATCTTATCATGCAAATTTTACTAGTGTTTAAATTACCTTAAAATATTGACTTATAATTATCAAGAAATATTGGTACATACCTACATTGGTGAAACTGTAAATTTATTACTGATATAAATTTTCTTATTATTCAATTCCCAACTTATCTCCTCAAATTTTAATTTTGATAGGATATGGTCTTCTTCCATTTATTCCAATTTAAATATTCATATCTAATTCCCAAAATGCCTTCTCAAATTTACTTGGGAGAAGACATGGTCCTCTCCAATTAATTACCAAATTATATATTCATATCTCATCCCCAAAATGTCCTCTCAAATTTACTTGGGAGAATACATGGTCCTCTCCAATTAATTACCAAATTATATATTCATATCTCATCCCCAAAATGTCCTCTCAAATTTACTTGGGAGAAAGCATGTTTCTATCCAAATAATTACCAAATTATATATTCATATCTCATCCCCAAAATGTCCTCTCAAATTTACTTGGGAGAAGATAAGTCAAATGTAAGGATGATGGAGTAGTTATGACATTAATGAGAGGTGGTTGAGGTGGAGAAGAGAAAGGGGCATAAAAGGGGAAGGATGAGGGGAGGAGAGGGGGGATCCTTAGTCTTGGTTTTGGTTTGGTTCTAATTGGGAGGATTTTGTTTTGGAGGAGGGATGCGAAGAAAGAGGAGGGAGATCAAACTTGGATTTGGAGAGTGTTTGATAAATTTGGACACACTACATCAGGTTGGACTTGGGCTCGGAGGGCTAGGGAACCTGTGGAGATTTCTTGGGCTAGGAATCACTTCCTAATTGGCTGGGAGGCAAATCCAATCGGGTAGACAAGAGGAGCATGGAGCTAAGAAGTATCTCAACTAAGCTATTGGAACATGTATTATCCGTCATCTATTTTAGTTATGTAAATTGTTACAAGTTATACATGTTTTAGATTAAATTAATTTATGTTCATGCTTATGATGTTTTATAAACCTGAACTTTTCCTTATTATGAAAATTAGTGAAATTAATTTGAATAAGTGTAGTAGTAGTTAGAGGACCTATAGTTGGGTCCTCACATGTATGTAAAATGAAAAATATCAAGTGTCTTTTATACCCAATACGCCAAAAGACATATGATCCAGTTGGATCCCTAAAGGCTCAAGTTTCGAAGTCCTCGAATATCAATAACGTTGAAACCACATTTAAGGGTTTGTTGTTACAATTCTAGTGACGCAAACGACACTCAAATCCAAGTTTGTATGACCAACTTATCATTATTTGAAGTTGACAAGAAAAGCAAGAAAAGGGGGGCCTACACATGCCACATGGGACCCACAAATTTACATGGGAACCAACTGTTTTCCTACCAGTCACTGACATATGGCGACCATTCATTGGCTCCTTTGATCCAACAAAAGAAAATAAACAATCTTATACACACACACACACACATATAAACCCTAAAATGTATACCAAAAGCCATATA
>APFE030049643.1:34582-59384 GCA_000404065.3 Pinus taeda | reverse complement strand
CACATGAATAGTCACAATGAAGCGATGCATACAGATTACTACATTCACTGTTCATATCATCGATACATATATACGTCTAAAAGGAGAGCATGTGATAAACAACCAATAGCGGAATGCATAAAGAATGCTGTGAAAAACACATATATATAAGCGATAATAGCAAGAGCGATTTCAATAACAATTCATATAATGAAAAAGAATACAGACGCAGATAATAGTACCATGTGAGCTGTAGATCGATCCGAAATATCAATCGCTATTCAAAATTCCTTCTTCAACACAGAAATGCTTTCAAACAATGACAATAGTGCACATTTGCATAAAATCGTTCCTCATCAAATTCGGAATAATTGGTCAAGTTTCATAAAATAATATCCCTGAAGTACAATAGTGCAGCTTCAGGGTTTAAGTAATATACAAAACTTTTACGACCCTTTCTAAATGCATGAAAGGGTCTTTAAATACTACTAAACTAAAAAGATCTATGAAACAAAATCCTACTAAATTGGTATCAGTAAATCTGGTCTACTTCTTAGGGGCGATCTGGCAGTCGGTGAAATGAGTCATGCTCAGGTTGCTTGCCCTTAAACCTTCGCTGACTTATCGCGAGAATTGGTTCTACTTCTGGCAGTTTGTTGAGGCGTAAACTGAATTGAGCGGCGAAGGTGGCATCCTGGATGTTAGGTACAATATAACCGACAGCATCGGTTAGGCACTTCAAGACGACTCTTTGGCTGTATGGTTTGATTAAAAAGAAGCAATACGCATCCCATGTCAGACTGTTGACTCCAGCGATCAATCTTGCGCTTTTCTCCAAGTCTGGATAGCATGAATGCTCCAATATATTTGCTGTTGTTAATTGACCTGGAGAACATTGGGAAATTATGTTAGATAAATACAATGTATTCTTTACTAATTCAACCAAATTTCCACTGATTGTCCTGCATCTGGAAGTCGCTCTTTCTGCTTTCATCAGTTGTGATTGCCATTCTGTGAACAATATTTCTTTGTGCGATTATAGAATTCTTGGTAGATTAGCTGCCTGACCTACATCTGAATCCTGCCATTCTATAAAGTTTGTCAGTGTTTCCTCTGCCTGATCCAAGTCGGCTCTTGCTTTGTCTACCTTTTCGCTTATAAATGCTGACAATTCGCACAATGGTTATGCTCGTATGAGATGTTGACATAACAGCTTAACCTGATTAATTAATCCCTTATTTAGCTGGAGCGCTTCTGCTTTAAACTCATCTATCTTAGGGAGATTTTTCGTTTGCTCAATTTGAGTGGTCAATTGAGCGATTTGTTCATCTTTTGCTTTTATTTCTCCCTCAGTCGATATTCTTAACTGCTCCATTGCCGCTGATAGCTCCTTCTGCCTTTGCATTGTGCCTTCATCTATCCTCTGTTTTTTCTCTTGTAATTGCTTGACTAGCTGGTTATTGTTCTGCTGCTGTACTAGCAATTCTTTCTCGGTCTGCTCTGCCCTCTGCTGGACTTCTGATAGTCTTGCATGTAGTGAAGAGATATCCTGATCCTTTGCTTTCAACAAATTTCTCACCTTCGTTGCTTTATCAATAGTCGCTGCCGAATATGCTCCAGCGAACTGTGATAGCTTGGTTAAGTCATCGGAGGGATTGAATTCCTCTTTCCATACAACATTGCCCGTTACTGTTGATTCATGGAATGGGGAAGATTGATCAGTTCTTCTCCTTTTCCTCTGTCTCTTTACGACGGCTTTATGCTTGGGGCTGTAAAATATATCTAAAGGGGGGATTTCTTCAATTTGCAAAACTATCTCCCCCGTAGGATCTTTAGGAATTATCTCTAATCCTTTTGTTTTGGGTAGGCTGCTGGTTTCACCTGAAACCGGTTTCGATGTCGCTTCCTGTGTATCGCCTTCCTTTGAAACCTCATCATCCTTTGAGCACTCTAATTTATTGATGATTGTACTAAATTGATTCCATTGTTGGAGCAAATTCGGATCAACTAATGGATCCTGGTTACCTTTAGAGTTGCTCTCCTCTTGGGTCTTTGCTTCGGTTTCTTCTTGTTGGTGTGCATTTTCCTGAGTTACCTCCTGCCTTTGGCTATGCGTCTCCTCCTACTATTTTGATGTAGTAGGAGGTGGTGTATTATGTCGATGTTCAGACTCGCTTGACCTGGTGGCTGTTGGTACAGTTGCTAACAAGTCTGGAGGCAGAGTTTGCAACCTCTGTTCTCCGCTTCTGTTAAACTCAACTAATCCTTCATCGTTATAAACATTTCGGGCAAGAGACTTGACTTGATACAATGATTCAGCTGATATGAACAAGTCATCGAATTTGCCTTCTTTGTGCTCGATCTTGGCCAATTTGGCCTGGTCGAGCGCATTGTAAGCGATTTTTCTTGGATCATACTGCCTCCTTGGCAGAGTAGCCAGGGTGAGAAAATTCATTTTCCCGGCTGCCTTCTCTGCATGCTTGATGTCATGCAGTGTATACATTCCAATTCACAATGGAAAAGAAGGCCAAACATGTTTTTTGACTCTTTTCAGGGTTTGGGTAACCCCTTCAGCGCTGATTTGATAAGCTACCTCCCTGGCAAGTAACTTATCAGGGATGTAGAGTGGTAGCACATGTGGCTTGGCCTGACTGCCAAAAACTCTGATATAAGTGAATTTTTCCTCCCCAAACCAACTCGCTACAGCAGTCAAATATACAGCTTCTTGCTCAGATATTTTAGGGATAGGCTTATTAAAAATTAAATAATGAATTGGTAACATAAAACCGTTGCAGATTTGGTACAGGTGGTGCTTATAACTGGTTTTCCAAAGTTTTCGATGATATATGTGAATGGGTGTGGGGTCTTGCGACGTCCACCTCCATCCCGGTACAGAAAATTCAGAATTAAAACACAACACATCCATAATACATGCACTATAGTAAAATGGCGGAATAACCCTTTCTGTGACACAATAGTCAGACCTGAAGTCAAGAATGGCTTTGGCTAACTTGTCGGACAATATGACCCCCCAGTCCATGATTTCTCCACTGCATGCTGCCTCAATTAGGGGGACCATTTCTATGGTGATATTGGCAGAGTCATGCAATCCCCATAGCCTACACATCATAATTCCAGCATAACAGTAAGGTGAACATAGGGAGTCAACTGAGTACTTACCTGAGGTTTCATGCTTGTGTTTTGCTAGATTCTGTCTCCAGCCTCGAATAGGTTCAGATTCGGTCTCGTTTTCTTCTCGAAACTTCTCCAAAAATGTAGCATTGTACTTCTTCTCTTCTCGTGGCAGGTGATACATTAGCTTTAGGTCTTCGGCTCGAAACGAACCGAAAACCCTCCCATCCGTAGATTCAAAAAGTCTATCGATAATTGGGAGCTCTTGGAGTGCCCACCTTACTACATCTGTGTAAGGAAGAACTTGCACTTGAGCCGCTATTCTTTGTAGGAAGGAGTCAGCCAAGTCTTTTAGATTGGCATCAGACTTGCTGGTATTGTCGCATAAAATCTCCACTTCGGTCACCATTGGCCCTTCGGCCTCAATCAAATTATAGGTCCCCTGCCAAGTGGTCTTGGGAAGTCCCAATCATGTTGTATCTGATATTAGTCCTTTGTTCTTCCCAGTTGGATCAGCAACAGTTAGCCCTGCGGCTGGCGGAGTAGTAGGCATTGTAGTCTTCTTGGATTTCTTTCCCATTCCACTTTCTTCTGTTTCTGTGAAAGAATTCTGCGCAGAGTAAAAGATGAGCGCAACACATGCAACAATATCATGAATTGAATAGAATGAAGTATATATATATCTTGGCGCATTCATAGTAATTAATCGACTTAAGGTGGCCTTAGGAGCAAATATGTGGATGGCTTCAAGCATGTTTTTCTTATTAAATGGTCATTATGGCCTGTCAGTCTTATCAATTACAATTGCTTCGATTAATGGATAAATGATTTATTTGAAGCATGTTGAGGGTGATTTGGCGGTTTGAACACGGATGAGCGGCTTTTCCAAAGGATATAGCCTTAATTACGAATAAATCAGATCAAACTGCCTTTATGACTGTTACCTTGAGAAATGTGCCATTTACCTTTTGCGAAATCGGGCATCGGGGAAATGTTTAAGTTGTTGCATTGGTTTTGCTTGGAATCCCCGAACACCGATATCCGATATCGCATCGCGTCGGGTATTGTTGGTAGTGCCGCTTAGGATGAGGGCATGGTGAATCACCAATTGCCGATAGGGATATCGCATCGCATCGGATGAGGAGAAGCTTAGTTGCGCTTTAGATGTTATCGTCGACTGCCGATTGCCGATTTTGCATTGCATTGTAGCAAGTCTCATTACTTCGTGTTACTTTATGTTTTGCCGATATCCGATAGCGATTTCGCATCGGCGAAAACCAATATGTCCCTTACATTGTATTTTCCTTGTCATTGCGATATGCGATCTTGCGATCGCTTTATCGCAATGATAAAAGTAAATCATTTTATATCGGGGTTTTTTGATTGGTTTTATTAAAAAGCCTCTTTGCGAAATAGAACTTTAAATTGATACCAATTTGAAACAAAGAAAGGGACCCATTTCACATTATATTTTTTGGAATTTTAATGATATGAAATGGGGGATTGTTGTAGGGCACAACAAGACCTTAGATATCCACTTCTGACTTATTCTATTTATTTATTTTTTCACCTTATTCCCCATAATCCTTCCTAATATAGACTCCTTATATGATGGCATCAACTTAAGTGTTATTCTCTTTCCCACCTTTTCTAAGGCCTTGGGATGTACATATTCTGTCAATGGGAACTCCTAGACATTCCTTGTATATAATTGATCCCCTACTATCTACCACCTGACACCTAGCATAACTCCATGTGCTCTCTTAAGGTTGCATTTATCTATTCTATGGCCCCCATCATTTATGGATCTGATCGACTCTCATAACTCTATTCATGACGATCTCGCCCACGCTACGTTGGTGGCTAAATGAACATATGGTAGGTCCTCTTCTCATGCCATGTTGGTGGATGACTAGGCATATGAAGGGCCCTATCCTCATGCCACCTTGGCAGATGATAGGAGGATTGGTGGGACCACAAACCTCACCATGGAGTCGTACACTCTCCCTACATCTGCTCTGCCACGTGGCCTACATGCACCTACACTGCCACATGCTCTCCCACACTTGGCAAATAAATGACATCCTCACCACCCTGCTCATGCTATAAAAATTATCGAACCAACTCCTAATATGGCTTTCTGATTTGAAGAACACTTTGATAGAATCACCAGCCTACAAAATCGAGCATTGGTAGGGAAATGACATTTTTCTAAGATGGATGATTTGGCCATGAGAATTTGGTTGCATTCAAAATGGCATGTTCTTCTGGATTACATGCCTACGATGGTCATACTGCTAAATGGCTGGTATAACTTTCACTTCTTATGCCAAGAAGATCTTGAGAAGATTCAGTCCATTCCTTGGGTAAAGGGTCGCAGTTTCCTTACATTGTATTCATGGTACATTGGGTTTAACCCTTTAAGAGAAACACCACAGGATAATTAAATCCGTGTTAAATTACCAAGGCTCCCTATTGAATTATGGTCGTCGAAGACTCTACAAGACATTGGCGATGCCATTGGTAAATTTGTATATGTGGATCCACGCTGCTTGGGGGCTCCCGACAAGAGAGTTGCATGGATCCTCATTGAAAAAAATTATAGGGGTGGATTTCCAGACCATATCTCTATATGGTGAAATGAGTCCATGCTTACACAACATCTACACTCTTGTGGTGTACCCTTCCGTTGCCTAAACTGTCATCAGACTAGTCACCTACTGGCACACTGCCCTCATTGCTAGAGTGCCCACCCCACATCTGTAGATTGGCCATGTCAAAGCAACTGGAAAAGGAATATTTTTCAGAGCTCTTGTTGCTCGTCACATGGGGGCTCAGGGACTCCCTCCAATGGCAAAAGTACTCGACATCATTCAGGTACTCCCACCCACTCCCCACTTGGAACCTCCACTCATCATTCTATGAAAAGTCTGATTAAATCTCCACATATTCTCATATCATCCTCCACAACATCGAATGACTTGGACCCACACACTGCTACCTCCCCTATTGAACAGTCCATCCCCGAACTTGATTTTCCATCCCTGACACCAAATGCTCCACCTCATCCTACCATAAATGACCCCCTATCAGCTAGTCATATTTTCTATATTTGTGCTATATCCCTGCCTCATATTGCCCCCACAAAGCTAGCCTCTAACAAACCTAATCTATCCTCCCCTACAACCCTGATTACATCACCCACAAATTCGGTGGATAGCGACTTAGAATTCCTTCTGCAGAAAAAAATCCCTGGACCTCCGGTCCCTTACAATTCACAAACCTCAGAATCCTACATCACCACATATCAGCCCAACATCCGCCAGAAACATTACGACCCAGAAAAAAAGCCTCGAGACAACCGACAATTTTGTGGCCATCTCCGTAAACCTCATGTACCCTGCCAACTGGATGCACCCTCCCTCATCGACATACCCATTGCTGAATCTTCTTCTCAGGCCCTTGGAGCATGGTAACCTACCAAATGGCCCAAATGATTTTTATTCTTTCCCTGAATATGTGGGGACTTGGGGCTGCACCCAAATTTTTGGCCCTAAAGGAATTATTCTCTATGTACCGTCCATTCATTATTCTTATACAAGAAATAATTCACCCTGCTCTCCACTTGATGGGATACTTTCGTCGAAGCCTTCCCTCCTGGCGCATGGCTGCCATTCATGCATCTGGACTCTCTGGGGGATTGATTGCCATCTGGGACCCTAATTGTGTCCAGCTACAGGCATTCACATGTTTTACTGGCACTTTTATTGCTAGAAACATTCGCGGATTTTTGGGACATATCCATATTCTCAATATCTATTCTCCTTTTAGATATAGAGAAGATTTCTAGCTTCGTTTGGTGGAATCGAATCTCCTGAATCTTCCATCTCTCATTTTGGAAGGGGACTTAAACTGCACTATTGGGGATCATGAATACTGGGGCCACAAATGTCACGGAGATCCTATGGCGGACATATTAAAATGCATCATCATGGATCTCAATCTGTTTGATATTAGCGCATCGAACATTGACCCCACATGCGATAATGGCAGAATGGGGAATTCATACATTGCAAAAAGATTGGACAGGTTTCTCATACATGACATGCTTATTGGAAGACTTGGATTGGTTTCATCCGAAATAATCAGCAACTATATTTCAGACTGTCACCCTATTATTCTCCACTAGAAACAACAAGACCATAGGAGTGAACTTCCCTTGAAATTCCACAGAATCTCGTTAGAAGATCCTTCCTATGCTGACCTAGTCAAAAGTACTTGGCTCTTTGTGGAAAAAAACTCCACATCACATATGGAGTTGTTCTTGGACAAACTAAAAGCTCTTCAACTTGCTACCAAAAAGTGGGAGCAGGAAAAAAATCATCTCGGAAAAGAAAGTAGTGATATTGAACAGGAGCCGGACTCTATAAGCCCTTCTCTATCTACTCATATACTCCAACTGGACACCAGATCCAAAATATAGATCCTTGAAAAAGGAAGATTGCAAATCCTGCTTAGTAAGGAGATGACTTGGAAACTGAAAAGTCATGTCACATGGCAGAAGGAGGGGGACCGAAACACAAATTTTTTTCATAGATTTGCAAATTGTCGTCGTAAGAAAAACTCCATATGGGAGATTTTTGACTCGGATGATGCTAAATATCAATCACAACATGAAATAAGAAGGGCTTCTCTGTCATTCTTCAAATCGAACTTCACTCATATTCCATCGGAAGGCTCGAGAAGATTTATATGGGGGTTATTGCGCTATCCAATGATGTTTAGCGAGGAAGCTAATAGATAACTTTATAAACCAGTTACATCCGAATAAATTCATGGGGTCATTCTCTCTTTCTAGGGCGACAAAATTCTGGGACCTGATGATTGGATGGTGTAAATCTTCTCATTTCTATGATCTGTTTCAATCTGACCTGGTAAACCTTACTGAAGAATCCCGAAATCTTGGTGTTGTCCACCCTCATCTAAATGCCACGTATATCACCCTCATTCCTAGAAAGAAAACCTCGCACACCTTCTCTGATTTTTAGCCCATATCACTCTGTAATCTAGTCTACAAAATCATATCCAAATCCATTTCTAATGGACTAAAGCCCATCCTGTCGAAATTCATCTCTCCATAACAATATGGCTTTCTCAAACACCAAAAAATACATGATTTTGTTCCTACAACACAAGAATGTCTTCATTCCATCCAGTCGAAGCACCTTGATGTAGCTATTATGAAAGTCGATCTAAAAAAAGCATTTGATTGTCTGGAATGGGGGTACCTGAGACTAGTTCTCCACAATATCAGCATACAATCACCTGGCATAAACTAGATCATGGGTTGTGTCACTATTCTCCAGTTCGCAGTCATTATCAGTGGATATCCGACTTCTTTTTTCAGAGTGGGTAGGGGCCTTCGGCAGGGTTGTTCTTTATCACCCCTTTTATTCATTCTATCATTGGATGGGCTAAGTCTGCACATATCCGATGTTGTGGCCACAAGCCTCTTCTCTCCTCTGAAGATTGGAAGAAACATCCAGATATCTCACAGTTTTTTTGTGGATGACGTTCTCATCATGGGACTTCTAAACAGGTTTGCATGGTTGCATTTATTTCAATTTTTTTATAGATTTGGAAATGCTTTGGGACTTAAAATGAATCAAAACAAATTGGTTATAATGTATGCATTCGAAATTTTTGAGACCACCACATATATTGCTAACTTATTTGGTATTTCCTCTGAATGCTTTTCCTCTGGTCTTAAATATCTTGGTTTTCATTTAAAACCCTGTAAGTACAGAACTATGGACTCACAATGGCTAGTCGACAAGTACTTCTTGAAAATTTCTAGATGGGAAAAGAAGTGCCTTTCTTTGGGAGGACATTTTACACTGGTCCAAGTTGTGATAACACAACTCAACGTATATTGGGCACATTTGTTCCAACTTCCTGCTGCCATCATAATGAAATTAGATGAAATCATAACAAATTTTATTTGGTCCAACATGAAACAAAGGAAAAGGTATCATTTAACAAAGTTGCACCACATTACTCTACCAAAGAAAATGGATGGATGGGGCATCCTCGATCTTCAGCATTTTTGGAAAGCTCTCCTTCTAAAATACATTTGGCGTGGGATTTTTGGGAACAGTATCTCAAGCCATGTCATAAAACAAATACCTGAAGAATATGGACTTTAAAATATAGTCGCGTAATGGCCATATCGATAAAGTTGTTGGCTTTTCTATTTGGCACAACTTCTCAAAGATTGAAAATAATTTTTTTAATATGTTGTCCTGGAAACTAGGCACTGGGCATCATATTATTATTGGTTATGACCACATTTGGGGATTGTTTCACATCATTACTTTCCCAGATAACATCATTGAAAAACTCCATCGAAATGGGACCTTCTTCTGGCACCAAATTATTTCTGTCTAGGAAAATGACTGCCCAATGTGAAAAATTCAGTTGATTTAAATCTTTCGGGCTCTGATGCAGATGATTGGAAGCACATCTGCACACATATGAGACTAGCGGGTTTCTACAAAGAAGAGGCATGTGACTCGATTACCTGGAATGGTAAATTGATGGAAAATAATATTGTGGTAGCTGATGCATAGTACCAACTTTGTTATCTGCAAACAAACCACCCGAGGGACAAATGGTTCGCTAAATTTTGCAGCCCACACCTTCCCATAAAAAACTCAATCTTTCTATGGCTTGTCTGGAAGAATAAGAACTTCACCTGGGAAAACCTACAAAAGAGGAACTGGTTTGGCTGAGGTTACTGTGTACTATGTGTAAATGTTGTTAAAGAAAATATTCATCACTTTATAACTTGCACAGAGGTCTCCATCCTATGGAAACACTTGGAACACAAAATTGGCCACCTGGGGCTGAACATTAGTGATATGGAGCTCTGGTTGACATGGTGGAGCAACCAGACTGGCCCTCGAAGACTCATCCCTACTATCTTCATTTGGGAAATATGGAAATGGTGGAACAATGTTATCTTCAACAGTGACAGGGAACTGGGGTCGGATGTGCTGACAAAAATTCTACAAAAGTTAGAATCTGTATTACAATTCGCTCCAAAACATAACCCACTCGCCCATTGGGAATTCTGGAGATTTTATATCATGTTGGCTACATCAATGGGGCTTCACAGGACCACAAATGTGGATGTAGATTCATCATCTATATACATCCTGAGTTATCATACCATGTACACTGGGGAGCAGGCTTTGTAACCAACAGTAAGGCAGAAGTGATGACATTGTGGGGACTTCTATGGTTCACTAAATTTCTGGACATACAAAACATCCATGTTTTGGGTGACTCCAAGACTGTTATTGATTATGTTGGTGCATATACTAATATCCATAAATCCTCTCTTCAAGGTTGGCTAAATAAGATCAAACAAATTTGGAATTCCCCCAAACAACCCTCCATACAACACATAAGTAGAAACCTAAATTCTGAGGCAGACGGATTATCAAAACTTGGATTGAATGTAGAGCTAGATGGATTTCATGTGATCATTAAAATGCAAAAAATGTAGCATGATGTTGGGGTATTCCCAATCCCTGGAAATACAATTGAGTTGATTCCATGCTGAATTTCAAATTTTACTCTTCTTTTGAAGCTATGAAGATGAAATAGGTCTCTTTATCAAATTGTATCTTTTGGATATTTTTTGTGGGAACACCTGAATAACTCAGTATTTTGTATCAATATTTCTTTATGGTTGATAGAAAGGTCTCTATGCAATCTCTGTATCTGAAGAATGTAAGGAATCTATTTCCATGAATGAATATATAACTGCTTTTTTCATTTGAAGAAAAAAAAGGAAAAAAAAGAAGAAAAAGAGCTTATTTCATCTTGGCATACTCGTTTTTCTGGCCAATTTCACGTGATCACATCTGCTGAATGAACATACTTTCTAGGGAGGCAACTTTGGGTATGTAACTCTATTCATAGAGATCTACCATTTTACTATGAACATAGTAGAGATGTGATATTAGGTAAATCTACAAGCACGTAATTCCATGAGCTAGGTTAGATATATGTGTAATCATAGTGAGTAATGGAACCAAAGCTTTATGTAGTTACATGTAAAATTATTAGTTAGGTTTGGTCACTTTTCTTGTATATATATTTATGTTTTTTAATATTCATATTTCTATATTACATTGGTAGTGCACATGATAATAAAAAAATTCAGATTGGTTTTAAAATTTTTAAATTAATAATTGTGACAATAAATTTAATATGGAACAATTATAATATTATTTTAAATTAATTTATTTATTTAGATAAACTATGTGTTTTTTTTTACATATCGTTGAGTATATTTTTATATTTTTTTGTTTTTTATAAAAGAATTATATTGGTGTTTCATTTATATATTTATATAATTTTAAATACAATTTTTTATTTATAATAACAATAATAATTTAATTTTAAAGTTATTATTAAACTAAATATTAATAACAATTTATTCTCACAACACATATAATATTTATATAAAATAATTTATCACATTAAAGAAAATTACAATATAGATATGTTTTTGGGTAAAAAGTGGAAAAAAAATGCATTAAATTACCTATATGAGCATAGAATTCTATATCTCTCTACTCAATCAAGTGATATGGTTTGTGGTTTGAAGAGTTTAAGAAAGTGTCATGATACTTTAAGAACATAGATCTCACCCTTATAGTACTTTATTAGTATAAACTCACATTATTGAACCTAAACTTTTCGTAACATATACATGGGTAATATGAATTGCATTGCACTACATATTACACTTTTTTTAAGTGAAAAATCTTAAATCTGTATTGGTTTAATCATCATTTTAATACTAGAAATGGATTCCACAACACAATTGTAATCTGACTTTTTAAAAATTCTCCTAGATTTAACAAAAAAATCTATTGAAAAGCTAACTATTTTTGGGAAAAATTGTTAGCTCTAAAATGTCTACAATTAGAGAGTATATTCTAGCCTTGTCAGGTGCCCATTTGCATCTTGTTTGTTGGCCTTGCACGCTTTTTCCTTTCAGATTTTGTTGGGGTTTGATGACCTGCATAGTAACAAGTGGTTGCCCATGGTTGGGCTAATACCTTATGCTCCTTGTAGAGATCTTTGAAACCCTACATGCTTTTTTTCACAGTTTCATTGCCTAGGGCTTGTTGTCCCTAGATTTTCTATATTATTGTGAATATCTATGTGACAGTTTTTTAATAAATTTATTTATGCATTGGAAAAAGTGATTTAATAACCTAAATTTTATAATCTTAAAAATCATTAAATCATTTTCTTGACATCTCCATGTTACTTTGTTTTCATTTTCATTGTAATTGAATCGTAATTATAACAATGAATTGAATAATGATTTGATGATTCCCACCATCCACTTTTATGTAATTTAAATAACTAATTTAATAAAGTTAACCGATATAACTTTTTGTAGCTCCTAAAGACAACCCCTGGGTTGAGGAGAGATCAGTGCATAGGACATCTTAGTCTCTCTTGAAGATATTTTATTGCTACTAAAGAGATAAGGGAAAATGATTTTAGATTTGGTCCAATTACGTTTTCTCAGAGGCAGATATAGTATATATAGTAGTAGGGCATCATTCCCAAGAATAGATGCTTTGAATATGGTGGCCAACACATAGAGAATGCTACTTAGATTTATCGTTATAGTAAAGGCCAAAAGGGGAAATACAAGGGAGGAACCTAGTGCACAGGGATAGATAAACACATAATCCTATGCAACAAATCCCAACAAAATTATGAAAGAATAAGGAAATAAAATGTAGAAATTATGGAGCACGTATTAAGGTTTCCAGCTCAATATTTCATGGGTACATTATGTCACACTATAACATAGTAAATCTATAATATTCATAGAGATTGTCTGCTACAATATAAAATAGTAAATCTATGATTTATATGTCAATCTAGTAGCTACTACTTACACAATTTCTTAGGAACATAAACACATGAAATGACACACATATAAAGAACACATACTACATATCCCAAATGATTGGAATCACCAAAACCTCTTCACTACCAAAACGAAAACAGATCATAGACCTAAATATTCAAAATTTACCAAAGAAACAATAAGAGCCTCAAGAATAAGACTTTAGAACCAAATTTGGAACCTCGTCTGAAAAAGGAGTTTAGAACTTTAGAAGACAAACTTCAGGTCCTCTGAGAGTAGAATTTTGGAGCCTTTTTAATGAGTTTCCTCCCTCTTTTTATAGGTATAACTAAAGCAAAACAACTTACAAAATATCTTCAAATGTTATAATTGTTTGATCAACTCAACTGTCTGAGCATGTGAATGTCCTAATTATTACAAAATGGATCTGACTCTCTTCTTGAAAATGAAAAATTTTACGAAATAAAAAAACATGAGAAATGTGAGGTGTTGAGATGGACACAACAAAATATCTCCATGTCGATTCCTCTTATTTCCTTAGGAAGACTTAGGCTTCAATGTCTAGATGAGTGGCAGGCTGATGATTTGGCCATATTTCTATCTCTATATTGCCCCATGATTCTCGGCTAGTTCACCTGTCACTTTCTACCTTTAACAACTTGAAATTCACCTTTTTAGAGTAGGCCATGATTAGGCATGGTGGCATTGAAGGTTCCCTATGACCTAGCTTCCAACCCATCTATCCCTTCATTTCCTCTGTGGTAAATTATCAAAACCTAATACACCTCTTAACACTTCCATGTTGTAGTTTTAGAGCTGATGCATATCGTAACTTTAATTAAAGTGAGGTTACAAAAATTCAAAGTTTCGATGCCTGGAGCCATCCCATGCTAGCTCCTCATTATTCATATGTTATAGAACCAACGCATGTGACAATGAGTATAACACTTGAGGGGGCTACAGTATCACATCCTTCCTTTATCGTAACTCTTATAAAAAGGAACATTATGAAATCGTAACATTATGATGCTCCTTAGCCCATTTTCTCTTAACCCTCTTATTGTAATTTCACCATAGAACCCTATGTCATGACCATGACGTGCGCTTTCCACCGTAAGCCCTCAGTTCTTTTGAATGCTTATGACCCAGTGTCACATAACATTGGATCCCCTCCATCGGAACTTCTTCAAGTTATAAATTAGAACAATGTTACAATATATCCCTCCTCCGATGGGTTCCATAGAACTTGGATGCCTGAATTTAGTCTGCACCCTTGGTTCTTTGGGCCCTTGAAACCAACTGCCAGCAATACATTAGAAACCCCTCATTAGAATCTTTTAAAAAATGCAATTTCAAAAGGTGTCCAAGATTTTTGACCTTTGATATTCAACATAGCACTTGGGTGCTTTGTATTTTTGATGCCCTTGGTCCTCTAAGTCCTCATGACCAAGTGCTAACAACATCAGAGCCCCTCCATCGAATCTGAATTTTTATAAAACAATGAAATGAGGGATTACGAAATATCTTTCCTCCGAACTACCAACATTCGAAAGGGTGTCATGTTGATATCATCATCTCCACATAGAGCCTCCTTGGTTGTGCTAAGTGTCACCCAAATTTTCCCTATTAGGCCCACTAAAATGTCGAAATCCACTACCACATGCACTGTACAGCCACATCACACTGACGTCATCATCCTTGTCAGCTCCATGGAGCTAATTATCTACTGCCATGTGTCCTATCTTGAGGAGAGAGAAAGGCTCCCTAGGGTCAAAAGAATTTCAACGATTTCCTTTGTTTTTCCCCTTCTTAGCACTGTCGGTGCTTATATAAATATAATTATATTTTTAAAGGGTTATGAGGTCCCGATCTTTGATGTCTAGGCTTTTAGTTTCAATCCCCCGATATACCTTCCTTCGTGTACTTAATAAATGGCATTCCGATCTGATTGAAACCCAAATTTCGACACTCCCCTTTCATTTCAACCTTTGATATTTCAACACTCACCTTTTTAGCTCTCCTCTGAATTATGGCTCCTGAAATTTCAGGTCTCCCATCTAATATCAACCTCCGATATGGTGAGCTTTCTTTGAGATGGTCATTCGATGTGTTTCCTTTCCATTTTGATTTCCCTTTGAAGGACCAATATTGCAAGTCTTCCTTATTGTATCAAGGATGGAAAACATGAACATTCAACATAAATAAAAGAGCGTATTACAAATACAACACATCTAATATACACCATTATTATTATTAAATAATAATAAACATTATGTAAAATAATTTGTCTACGATGTAGAGTCCATGTAAATTATCACCATCCTTCCATGTGTGAAATTTATGCAACTCCATCTTGAAATATTTGATAAGATAATGCTCACCCCTACCAACCCTCCATCACCATCGAGATTATGGATAGGTGCCACTTTTTTGGTTGAGATGTCACTTAAAGATACATGATATCGACAATCACACAACACCAACCATCCAACTTTTAATGACGTACTAACCACCATCTACATTTTTATTGTTGTTTTTCATTTATCATGCCGACAATGCTTTTTTATTTTTGTTTCTTTAAATTAATTTACTCTAGAAGATAATTTTGGTGAAGTATAATAAATATATATATATATGATAAAACCTGAGAATTAAAATTTTTTTATATATTTTTATCTAAATAAGTATGACTAAAACTTTTCGAATTTTGATTTAATTATCAATATTTTTTGAATTTTAATTTAATTATCAAGAATTATTTAGTTGATGATATTTTTTTTGTCAACTGAAGAAATTGTGTATGGAGTAATTATTGGGCATACATAGCCCTGCCAAAGATTGGGCCACAAGACTTGTGGGGATCAAACATCTCCACCTATTAGTTGGACCACATCCTTTGGAAATTTTTGGTAGATGATATATATTTAATTGGAACTGTTAACCATCACCCAATTGGGTTATGAGGTGGATGTACTATTGCTATATCTTGTTGGCTATGTTGCCTGCATGAATTGATTTAAGTTTTCATACGTTGTCTTTCAATTATTCAAATGTATTGTTTCTGGAGTGTCATCCTGTTATCTGCACTATATGACATTCTTATATGCATATTTGGTTATTTGCAACTTGTTCTCTCATTTAAAATACTTACTTTCCTTGATTTCTAGTTCCTGTGCATAAATCATATGGTAGTCTATGTTGGTTTGCTATATGTTGCGCTTATATTCTTTTTCAATGGTTACATTAGTTCTTTCGTAAACAACCATGGTTTATGGTTAATGGAAGTTCTATGTCAATATACTAGTTATATGTTTTTTCTCTTTTCTCTTGTGATTTTGTTGTTGGAATTTTTGGGAAAAGACATCAAAATATTCTAATTTCGCCACATACTGTGAACATCGTCTTCATTATGTAGTTGTTTATGTCTCTCCCCTTACGACATTGTTCTTTAGGGACTTTGTCTTCACAATGGTCATTGTTGGTCGCTCGAATTGTTATTGATTAACAGTCGAGCACCACATTAATTTGTCAACCCGGGAAAGTCTTTTTATCTCAAAGGTGACCGTGTACTGTATGTACTTTAATTTCAAAAGCATTAAAAGCTGTAGTAAAACAAATCTAATTCCTATCAAACACTTACTCTGTGTTACAGCAGTCTTAAACTATTGTAGAAATGAAATGAAATTAAGTAGAGATAACAAATCTGCAGAAAAATGTTGGCTGTTTGTAACAGAGGACCAGGACCCTGTCCTCAGAATAAGGACACCCAGCACCTGCCTCTGTGATCAGTCGCCAATACACACCAAAATCCTATTCATCGGTGACACACTTCTCACAGTGCCAATCGATTAAAAGAACAGCGTATCAGCAAAATAAAAATACCAGAAGCAAGCTAACACATACAGAATTAACACACACTTAACAGGAAAGGAATGGGGTGAATCTTGTGAAGAAGGTGGGCCCTATCCCTCTCACAAGATTCCCCTTTACACAAATACCAAATTGGAATGCTCAGAACAAAACTTTATTCATCTGCCAAGAGTTCAATTACAACAGAAGTTTCGACCTTCAGCACTACAATGATTCAGTATCACACAATAGTTTTTCAACTGTAGATGTCTCCTCTTTATAGAGGAGACATCTATTACAATAGATTGTTCTACAGTTTAATTCTTCTATACAAAAATAGGAAATTGATTCCTGTTACATCATACTGTTACAACCATATATTATCTTTGCCATGCTTGGTTAATCGGTTCTTTCCACTATTGCAAAACGGATGATCTTCGTCTATCTCCTCGGATTCCTCATGCTATCTTCGGTTACTCTGTTGTTGTTGCTGATTCGGTACATCTTAACCGTCCTTAAAATACTTTGTGTTGTTCCTGATGTTCCCGCGTCTGTGGCTGGATTGACTTGATCTTGCTTTATCATCATCAGCCGCGTATAGTCTTGCCAGCTTCGGATAGTTGCTGTTGCGAATTAAGACATTTCCAACTTTAGTCAGTTGCTGCTTCTGGTGTTGCAACAACTGCACAGTTGCTGTTCCTGGTGTTGCAGCAACTGTGAATCATGATTCTGTGGAATTTGAACAATTCCAATCAACTGTCAGCGACTTAGCTAATTAATTGTAAAGATAACATGAATATGTGTTGAATAATTAATCATATAGCAAATGAGGAGAGTTACTTCATACCTTGGGATGATGAGTTCAAGAATGATTTCAAGGGTTTCAATTCATAGGTTAAAAAGAGTAATATCATAACAAAATGTAGGGTCAAAAATAGACAATTCAGAGTCCTAACATCCCCCCCAACTGAAAGGGTTGCATGTCCTCATGCAACGTTTAGTCTGATTCTGAGTCGGAGAACTGGGATGAACAGTGTAAGTTGCTGATAGAGTAGCTCGAGAAGGCTTTATCCGACTTACTTCTAAATCCCTGAACATTCTGTATTTGTTGCCATGCTGCTACCTCCTCCTTCTTGGTTAGTTTATAATGAGCTTTGTATTTCCGACCAGGTAACCATAAGAGAGGGAAATGCAAATGGTACCCGATCCACTTCTCCGCACAGTTCTCCATACATTTAACATAAAAAGGTATGCGTGAAATTGCTACCTGGAGATTGAGGGGATTGTAGGGGTGGTATTCCTATCTTTCTCTGGGACAATGTTCCGAGAATAACTTGTTTGCTTCAACAGCCAGTGCCCCTTTTGTTTTCACATAATGCTGGCAGTCTTACAAAACCCCTGCCTGTAGCTTCTTTATATGGTCAGCCAATTCTGGATTACTTACATAATTCCGATGTTGTGCAATGAAAGTGGCCGGATTGTGTGGTTCATTTTGAATCCACAGGAGGCAGTTGTTCTCATTATGTTCTGCTGACATGTAGGCATTTTTCCAAGTTAATTGATTAGCTAGAAAAGAGATAAATGCACTTATTTGAATATCACCAACAACAGGAAGTATATTCATCGCTCTATCTTCAGGCATAGCCTCAATGTGAAGATAGAGTTCACAAAGCAAGTTTTGATCGTTATGTGGTGCTTCCTTGAATGTTGCAATAAACTGGTCAGGTGTATTAACTTGGTACGGTCTTCCATCTCTTATTGCTTTTATTTGTAAGAACGCCAGGCGTTCTCTCAAGAATACTGCATAATTAAAAGAGGGCTTTCTTGTAGCCAATACCCTCTGAAGCAGATCAAAAGCACGGGATAGCCTAGTTTTTACCTCCTTATTTTCTTTATGCTGGGCTGTAGACTGTTCCAATGCATCCCAATTTCTATATGCATAACTGAACCAGAGTGACTTCTGCTGTTGGAATGCCTTTCCTTGTGAGAGCTCATATTCTCTTTTCCATGTGTCCTTTAGCTGCTGAAAGCTAGAGGTCTCCGTGTGAGCATTTTTGACAGAAGGAGTTTCAGTCTGTGCATAGGCATCCTTGACACAGTGAAGTCCAGTGACTTCAGTCTGTGCATACGCTTCCTTGACACAGTGAAGTTCAGTGACTTCAGTTTGTGCATACGCTTCCTTGACACAGTGGAGTCCAGTGACTTCAATCTGTGCATGAGTGTCAATAAAGGATCTCTGTTCTACAGTAGTTTGGGTGGGCCGTGGTGGTACCATGTCTTCCTCCATAGCTGTTGGAAAACCTGCTGATTCTTGTGTGACAACATGCTGTTCTTTTTCCACTCCTGCAGCTCCTGCTAGTTCTTATGTGACAGCAAGTTGCTGTATTTTTTCTTTTACAGCTTTTGGAAAACCTGTTGGTTCTTGTGTAACAGCGGGTTTTTCTTCTTCTATTCCTGCAACTCCTGCTGGTTCTTGTGTGGCAGTAGGTTGTTGTATTTCTTCTGTTGCTCTCCCTGTTGGTTCTTGTGTAACAACAGGTTGTTATGTTTTGATTACAATAGCAGGTTTCTCTGTAGCAGCAGGGGGTGGCGGATTAGCTTCATTCATTGGGACCTGTACTACCTTATATCATGCTTGAGTGTATAATTCTCCACATTCACTGCACATGTACTCATTATACTGACTCTTTTCTATTACCGTTGCTACCCGTTCTAGGAAGTGGAGATTATATTCATTCTGGTAGGCTTCCTTGACCATTAGTATCTCCTGTTGATAATCTTTAATCTGGGATTTTAAAAACTCGATTTCTTCCTGCAGGGAGGCTATGGTAGGCGGGGCTTGCGTATCTGCAGGATCTAGTGGATGACAGGATTGTTGTTCCGCGTTCATTTGGGCATTTGCATCCCCAACAGGTGGTTCTTGTGCGTCATCTGTTGGGTTAGTGGCTGGTTCTTGTGTAGCAGCCACTCGCCCCATATCATCTTGGGTGTCTATTTTGGATTTTTTGGCAGTTGGTTCTTGTGTATCAACTGCCTCAAAAAATGTTGTCACAAAGCTGTCAACGCTCTGCATCTCAGCCGCAGAAGGTGAGGAAAGGGACTGTTCTGGAATGATTGGAATACGGGGTGTTAAGATAATAGGTGGAGAACTGGGAATTAGAGGGTTGGTAAATTTAGCTGTTGCGGTTGACCGTTTTCTCTGCCTCTTTAAGGAGGCAGGAAAATCAACAATTTTTATTTTTCGGTCACTTTCCTTAGGGCTGGGGAAATTATCAGGACTAGTAGCTGCTTTGATTGAAGCCCTGGTTCTTCTTCTTTTTGGTGAAGTTTCAGTTTGCTGCTGTTTTTTTCTTTTAAGAGAAGCAATGGGGGAATTATCCTCAGAATCATCAGTGCAAATATGAAGCACATGAGTGGATGGTTGAGCTTCATTGGGGGATGGGGTCCTCTGCAGGGGTGTTTCTACTATTAATTGCTGAGGAATTTCTTAAGAGATTTGCTCTGGCTGCTGGGGGACTTCTTGAGGTATTTTTTCCGGCTGCTGGGGGACTTCCTCCTGGGGTATTTGTTCCAGCTGGGGAGCTTCCTCCTGGGGTACTTGTTCCGGCTGCTGGGGAACTTCCTCCTCCTGCTGAGGATCTTCTTCTATTTGCTGGGGAGGGTTAATGACAGGGGGTGGTTGATTTAGAGCAAAGCCTCTATTTATCAGGAGTTGGACTAACCTATGGTGCTTAAGGGAAAGGGCTAGATGCTTCGCTTTTTCAGCATAATGTGACATGTTTTTCAGACAACCCAATAGATAATAGGGAATATTTATGAACTGTCGATGCCTCAAATGATTTAACAAAACGAAGTCGTGTTGGTAAATTACCTGGTAACGACCTTTGCAAGTTAAGTATTGCTTAACAAACTCCGCGACCTTTGACCATGGTGGAGGCAGTGACTGAAGAGCGACCCCTCTGCCTTTAGCTTCTACGTGTTCACCCGGTAAGAAGAAGCCTTGCTGCGCATTCAAAATAAGATGTTTCCTGCTGAACCATCATATATCGTTGGTTGGTAGCCCAGAGACTTGGGCTACATCTTCCTCTGTTACCGGTATACGTACTCCCTGGATTGTCGAAAATCCCTCTCTCAAATTGCATGCGAACTCCAACACTTGCTGTGCGTTGAAGTCTGGAACTCTTCTGAAGTAATCTACCCATCCTACCTGCAGGAAAATTTGATAAACCTTGGGGTAGAGTTCTAGTAACGTTGTCGTGCCATGTTCATAGGTAATCAGATTTCCTCCCATAGCTGCTACTTCAACGAACAATACATGATACAGAGCCTGGTTTCCGAGTTTGAAACAGAGCAAACCGTTACGAATGAGGATATGCCACGGCAGAGTAAATTTTAGATATTACCGCGAGGGATAAGGGTGGCGGCGATTACGTGTTATGGAATAATTGTGATATTTTGGTAATCCCCCCAAATCTACGGCTGAATGATTTCATTGGCAGTATAATGATTTCGGCAGTCGTATCACATCTCCGCATTAACTATAAATTAATATTCACACTTAAACATGCGTACCTTTACTTTTTAGCTTTAGTCGCACGCAAAAGTCTTAACTTGACTTTTCTGGCTTAATCATAATTTGAACGGGCTTTTAATCGTGACCACACAAGCGATCTGACGGGAAGTAGCAGTGACGACATGTACTTGTTAGAGTGCTTAGCTGGTCCCTTGAATGCAGCGAAATATGTCCCATCAGGATGATGATTCGTTAAGTGTTGGGATTGGTGTTGCAGTGTTCAAAAGTGACATTTTGCCGGAACATAAGCTCGTGCGGTAAGTGGTGTTACGACAACGGGGAAATGATATTGTATTGATGGAAAGTGGTGTTGCAGCAACGAGGAATGACGGAAAGTGGTGTTGCAGCAACGGGGAATGACGGGAAGTGGTGTTGCAGCAACGGGGAATGACGGAAAGTGGTGTTGCAGCAACGGGGAATGACGGAAAGTGGTGTTGCAGCAACGGGGAATGATATTACATTAACAGAAAATGGTGTTGCAGCAACAGGGACTGGTGTTGCAGCAACGGAAAAATGGTGTAAAACCTGACTTATGATCCAAAAAGCGTTCCCAAGCTGCAAAGTGATCCTTTTAGGATTTTTATTCTCAGCCATCCTCCAAAAGTAAGATCTGCAAAACAACTAATTGTAACATAGAAGCCCCTTGGCAGGGATTATTAGTTCAGAAATCTAATCTAAGAATAAATAAATGAACATAAATTTAAGTGCCTTGAGGGGAAGCAAATTCCCCCAAGAAAACATAGTGTAATTCTGCCATGCAGGTAGCTTTGAAATCCTCCTTAGAAACAAGCCGTTGATACGGACGGAGTCGGTATCCATTCACTAATAACGGTGTTCTATTATCATCAATTGTTAAAAGTCTGACTGTTCCGTTTGGAAATACAGCATCTATTTCATAAGGTCCTAGCCACCTTGTTCTCAATTTACCTTGGAAATTCTCGAAACGGGAGTCATACAGTAAAGCCCAGTTACCTTTCTGGAACTGTTTCTGCTTAATAGTTTTGTCATGCCATCTGGTTCTTTGTTACTGAATCATGGTTGTCTGGTGGATGGAATCCAATCTTTTCTCGTCTAGTTCCTGCAGCTACTGCAACCTGGCTGTTTATGCATCAGTCAAATCAAGGTTAACAACTAAAGCAGTTCTCAAAGTTTTGATTTCAAACTCCAAAGGGAAAACAACATTTTTACCAAAAACTAACTCATAGGGTGAAAAGCCTGTGGTGTTCTTCCAAGTGGTTCTATAAGCCCAAAGTGCTTCAGGCAACTTTTGAAACCAGTCCCTCTTGTTCTCCTTTATTGTTTTTGTCAGAATAGCTTCTATGACTTTGTTGGTGCTTTCCAGCTGCCCATTTGACTAGGGGTGATAAGGTGTGGTCATTCTATGCTTAATATGGTATTTCTGCAATGTGCCTTTGAAGCCATGGGAATTAAAAGGAGGTCCTCCATCAATGACTATCTCCCTAGGCAACCCATACCTAACGAAGATTTCTTCAAATAAAAATGTTAATACTGATTCCTCATTAGCTTTGATAAGTGCCTAGGCCTCTACCCACTTAGTCATGTAATCTGTACATACTAGTATGTAAACTCTTTGATTAGATGGAGGCTTAATGGGACCTATAAAATCTATTGCCCATCTTTCAAATGGTTCAAGAATTACCTGGGGATTGAGTGGCATTTCGTCCCTGTGATTAGGCTGGCCTATTCTTTGGCATCTATCACAGGCCCTAACATAATTTTTTGCATATTTGAAGATTGAGGGCCAGTAATATCCCATCCTGAGAACCTTGTGTGCTGTTCTTTTATCTACAAAATGTCCTCCACAAGGTCCATCGTGGCAAGCTTTCAGTACATCATAAATCTGATCTTCACCAATGCATCTCTGGATCTCCTGATCGAGTCCTGTGTGAAACAGACATCCGCTTATCCAGCTGTACCTAGCGCTCTGCTGAATAATTTTCCTTTTTTCTCTGTGCGATAGGTGTGATGGTAATTTTCCTGCAACTAAGTAGTTAGCAATATCTGCGTACCAAGCTGAGTAAGCAGAGATTGCAAATAAATACTCATCGGGAAAAGAATCATCTACTGGAATATTTTCATTAGTTTTCAACCGAGAAAGAAAGTCAGCAACTACATTTTCTTTTCCTGGTCTGTCTACAATTGTGATATCAAATTCCTATAATAACAGTAACCATCTAGTGACTCGAGCATTTGTAACTGATTTATTCATTAGGTATTTAATGGCCGAGTGATCGGTATGCACAAAAGTAGTATACCCAGTGATGTAATGCCTAAATTTGTTGATAGCATAAATAACTGCTAGAAATTCTTTCTCAGTGATTGTGTAATTAAGTTCTGCGGGAGTCATGTTTTTACTAATGAAATAAATGGCGTAGGGAAGACCATTTTCTTCCTGTCCCAGGACAGCTCCAATGGTAGTGTCTGAGGCATCAGAGGATAGGTGAAAGGGGAGTGCCCAATCTGGTCCTCTCAAAATGGGAGCTATGGACAACTGATGTTTAAGCTGATCAAATGCTTTTTCACAGTCATCAGTCCACTTAAATTCAGCGTTTTTCGTTAATAACACAAACAGAGGGGAAGCTATTTTAGAAAAATCTTTGATAAATCTTCTGTAATACCCTGCTGTCCTAAGGAACTCCTTACTTCTGTCTGGGTTTTAGGGATAGGGAGGGTCAAAATTACCTGTATTTTTGCAGGGTCGACTTGAATTCCTAATAATGAATCAAAGTGGCCTAATAAAATGCATTCATTCATCATCATATGGCATTTCTCAGTGCTTAAGGCAAGATGTGCTTCTATACACCGCTTAAGTACTTTTTCAAGGTTCTGCAGGGCATCTTCAAAGGTTGTTCCATAAGGAGTAAAGTCGTCCATAAAAATTTCTAAGGAATCATTTATCATATCAGAAAAGATCCCTATCACCGCTCTCTGAAATGTTGTTGGGGCATTACATAGCCCAAATGGAAGAACCCTATAAGCAAAGGTCCCCCAAGGGCTAGTAAAAGTGGTTTTATCCTGATTCCGGGGTGCAATCCTTATCTGATTATATCCGCTAAATCCATCCAAAAAGGAAAAGAACTTCTTACCAACTAAGTTATCTAATACCTGATCAATGAATGGTAAAGGGAAATGGTCCTTCTGGGTGGCCTTATTTAGGGCTCTATAGTCTACACATACTCGCCATTTCCCATTTTTCTTGGGTACTATTACTAGTGGAGAAACCCATTCACTATCGGATATGGGGTATATAAATCCTGCATTTAACAATTTTTGAAGCT
>APFE030049643.1:3864-27157 GCA_000404065.3 Pinus taeda | reverse complement strand
TGGGGCAACTCCTGTGAATTCATTCTTGACGATTTTGTGAGAAAATTTAGGCCTCTACTAGTCTTCAACTCCTTTCTTGGCGTTGCTTTCATTGCTTATAGAACTTTTGAAAAAAAGTATCTTTTTTTATCCTCCACTGCTTTCCTGATGATGCTTTCTTTGTTGATGCAACCCTTTAAGAAATTATGCCTTTGTTAGTCCTCAACTCCTTCCTTGATGATGCTTTCATTGTTGATAGAATCTTTGAGAATATTTTCATATATTCTTGGTTTTTCTACATTTTCTTTGTTTAATGTCTTTTTGTTTGTTTCACCTTTGGAGGTATTATGATTTTATTTGTAACCAAGACCTATTTTGATGAAAGGTGACCTTTGGAAGCTGAAAATATCAACAAATAATTTAGAACGTTTTCCAAATTTCAAGCTTTGATTCATTTGAACATTTTCCTTTTCTAGTTCCTTCCATGAGAAATAACTTTTGCTTCTAGCATCTCAATTTTTTTTTCCTTTATCTTCAGCTGGCTTCTCATTACTTCTTCTATCCTCTTTGCCTCTTCTAGTTATGCCTTCAGGATGGAAACTGATATTTCATCAAGATCGTGATCCTTTTTCTTCTCAAATTTCTACAGTAGCTCCTACTTTTTGACCTTGCCTCTGAGTCTGTCTATTTCTTCTAGGGGACTAACAAATTATTCTTCAAGGTTTACTTCCTCATCAATATATTTATCCTTTGAATCTATTTTATCTTTATGATTGTATTCATTTTCTTTATTATCTACCTAGGCATCCATGGCTATGAATGGGAATTATTCTTTGTCAACATCAATCGCATATCCATTACTTTCATCTAAAGAGTTGCTATCTTCTCTACAGTATAAGCTTCCTTCTTGTGATATCTTCCTTTTATGTGTATATATGATCTACTTCTATTTTATGTTCTTCTTCATCATCACTATCCTTTATTTTGTATATGGACATTTAGTAGCAAAATGACATACTATACCACAATTGAAACATTTGAATGGTACCTTACGTTTGAATTTTCTAGATTCTATTTTCAGCTTTCTCACAAATTGTGCTTTGTTTGCATCTAATTCGTTGCTATAATAATCATCATATTGAAATATGCTTCCTTCAAAGTTGAATTTCCTTTTTCCATCCTCATTCCATATGAAGTGAGAATCCTATGTAGCTCATTCATCTTCATATTTTCCATATTCTTCATTTCTTCAATAGTTGAAACCTTTGCATCAAATATTAAGGGGGGAGATCTTAGCATCTTTTGTATAATTGTTGTTTCCTTAACTTCTTCACCAAGTCCTTTAATAGTATTATCAATGTCATCCACATAATGGAAGAAAGTTGCAACGTCTTCTTCTTCATTCATCTTCAAGCTCTCAAATTGTCTTTTATGGGTTTGAAGATTTTCCCTCTTTACCTTGTCATCTCCTTCATAATTGTTTTGAAGTTTTTTTCCAAATGTTATTTCTACATTTACAATGCATTACTTTAATAAACTCTAATTTTCATAAGCCACACAAGATTTCATTGTTTTTGCATTATTTACACAAGCCTTCTTACCATCTTGATTAGATGGGGGAGTTGTTGGAGCTTTGTAACCATCCGCTACATATTGCCAGACGTCAAAACCAAGAGACATTAGATAAATCCTCATCCTTACCCTATATAAGGAATAACTTGTTAAATTGAATAATGGATCTATACTTGTTAAAGAACCTTCATGATTTTCCATGGTCCCTCTAATATATTCCTTCAAGTGGTTGGATTTCTTTTGAAGGAACCTTCTCCTATACCAATTGTTGGATTCACACTTATACTAAGGGTGGGGTGGGTGTGAACTAGTATAAGACAATTTCTTACTTATTTAAAATTTCATGAATTATAATCAAACAATCTCACATATGGAACACAAGATATAAATGAAAATATATTTATAACATATCTTCATAGGCACCAACCTATAGGATACACCAATCGTGCTTGTTGCAATATTTGTAAGAACCAACCTATAGGAGATACCAATCCCCTCTACTACAATATTTGTAGGCACTAACCTACAGGAGACACCAATCCCCTTTGTTGCAAGAATTGTAGGTACCAACCACAGGAGACAAAAATCCCCTTTTTTTAAAATATTCATAAGTACCAACCTACCTCTCTAAGTCAACTTCTACCTTCACTAGTATTTCTTATTGCTTTTTCCTTCAACGGGTATGCTTCTCCCAAAAAATATTTTCTTTGGCCTCTTCCCAAGAAAAACTTGTACAACATGTCACATGTCCAATTTTGCAAATATAATTCCACTTTTGTATGTCTCCTTGGATCTCTAATTTTTCTATAGTCTGAAAAGTCCCAGAAAATATATTATAGCAAAAATGTGAGTGACATGTTTGAAGTTGATTTCAGGACTATTCAATAACCCTAACTTCTACAAGGCATATCTATGAAATTATAGTGAACCAAAGTCTGAAATTTCTACGACATGTACCTAGAGATCTCTTAGACTCTTTATCCTCAATATTTCATAGTATAAAACATCTTAGGAAAGAATTTATGGTGAAAATGTCAAGTTGGATTGTTTGAAGCATATTTTAGGAGAATTTAAGAACCCTAACTTCCTCATATCATATCTCTAATATTATAGAAAACCAAAGTCTAAAATTTATATGATAGGTGCACAAAAATATCCCCTTTATCTCCTCCATGTTTCATAGTTTGAAACATCCCAAAAGAAAAGTTGTAAAGAAAATTTTAAGATGGCTTGTTTTAAACATATTTCAGAAGCATTTAGGAACCTGAACTTACTAAGATCATATCTCCAAAATTGCAATGAAAAAAATTATGAAATTTCTACCACTAGTACACAAATATCTACCCTCTATCTTCTCCAAGTTTCACGGTCTGAAGCATCCCATAAGAAAACTTATAGTGAATATTTCAAGATGAGTTTTTCCCTCCATAAATCACATTTTTGCTCCAACTTTAAGATGCCCGAAGTATTCCCCAGATTTTGTTGCACTCTTCACATATCTTCTTGTTCATATGGTCTTTAAATGCACTTTTCTATCTTTTATTTATAGTGCTTCTATGATCACTTATGGGGCTAACTTGTAAAATTGGTTGCACCAACCTGATAGAATATGTCATATCTCCTCATTCATATGGAGTTAGAGGGAGTGCCATATACCATTGGAAATATCGCAAAATAATATTTTCAACCATATATCCTATGTTCCAATTTGACCTAACTATTTAGATTAAAAATGCCTTCAAAGATAGGTTATCCAAACTGTGTATCAAGAAAAAAGTGGTTATCCAAACAATGTTTCCAACAATCTTCATCTTGTAATTTATATCTTGGACATCTATAGTCTCCCCTAATACTTGATATCAATAACAACAAAAATGTGAACAAGTAGTTTATCAAGTCATCCTTCCATAACTAGTGTTAAAAAATGATATCATTGTCATCACCTCGCATCACAATTAGATATTATATTTGTTATTATAACAATAATAAATGAGTAAAATGGAATTCATCATTCCACAATCAATATCAAAAAATGACATTATCATCACCTTGGGTCACAAATTAATACTATATTTGTTATCGTATCAATATTAAATAACCGCAATTCCTGGATGCGGGTGATCGGGACAGCTAACAGGACGATGGCGGTGGGAGCAGTCGGCGCATAGAGTACTTCCTGCGCCATCTGGCTTCATCTGTTGCTGGCATTTAATATTCCTGAGAGCTCATTCAAAACAGAGTTAATGAGGCCCGACGTTTTACACAGGCTCCCCTGCTCAAATCAGATGGCGCAGATCCATTTCAGCTGTTCCATTCTCTTGCAATTTAGGCCTCCTCGCAAGTGCTATGCTCTGTCTGGTGAAGGTTTAAGGCTTCCATGGTATTCAGGCCAGTGGAGCAACTACGTTTATGGTTTTCTTGGTTCGCTACTACCCCTACAGCATTCTCCTCAGCTGTATGCCTTCCCGCTCTCTTAACTCTCATCCCATCTTGTTAAATCGCCCTCTTCCCATCTCCCCTGTTCACCTTAGCATTGTTGTTCCTGCGCTTTACTCTCGGGGCATCATGACTATCCTGCGACAAAGAATGGGATGCCGTAGGGGTGGAGTTCGAGGTCGTCCGGTGTGCCATGCCTCGTTCTCTTCAGTTGATACATTCACTGGCTCTTCCTCTGAGAGTCATCCTGCTCCCAGACGTGGGGGAGGTCGAGGTAGGGGAAAATGGGTGGCAACTTCGAGCTCCCATCACACTCATGAGCACTCGGCCCGCTTTCAAATTCCCTGCACGCTAAGCAATCATTCTTTCATAGCCACAGTCACAATTCAGTTAAGTGAGGGCGCAGTAGGCATGGTTTCGGCTTCTCCTCACGCTCCACCAAAGCCGGGGGTTGAAGACTTTCCAAGCACCTCTCAGAATCAGTGCCAGCAGTGTGAAATCCCAAAGAATTCGGCATTCCAGGTCCAGCCTACTGCGGCGCATTCAAATCCTCCAGGCGATGGGACTCCACCAAAAGAAAAGGGCCTTCCCTCGGATGAGGACGACCTCTCAAGTTTTGGCTGTCCAATTGTGGAAGAATCGCCCTCCAATGCTCATGATGCCTAAACAGGTTGTCGTCCTTTTTGAAATTATCATGTATGTTCAAAGGAAATGCTCTGTTGTTTTCTGTCTCAGTTCATTCGGTCTCTGTCTATGTCAACAGTTAGAGTCAATAGTATCAACCCTGTTATGCAGTTTTGGGATTCCATACAGTCTTCATTTTGTCAAAGCGGTTCCGGTTTAAAGGCTATGGTAATAGTTCTAGATCTAAGCGGTCTGATGCTTGTTTCAATGGATTATTTTCCAAATTTATCATGCGAGAAAGCCATTTTCCACGCTAGACCTCTTGAAACTGCCGCCTCATTGTAAAATTTTTGTGTCAATAATAGAAATAGACTTATCAAAAATTAATAAATAATAAATTCAATATTAAATAACCGCAATGAAAATTGTCATTCCATAATCAAACCTTAAAAATGATATTATTCTAATCACCTTGCATTGCAAATGAATATTATATTTGTTATTGTATCAATATAAATGACCACAATGGAAGTCATCATTTCATAATCAACATTACAAAATGATATTATTCTCATCACTTTGCATCACAAATGAATATTATATTTGTTGTTGTAGCAATATCAAATGATCACATTAGAAGTCATCCTTGCATAATCATTATCAAAAATTGATATTATTATCATCACCTTGCATCACTAGTGAATATTATATTTGTTGCCTAATCAATATTAAATGACCATAATGGAAGTTGTCCTTCCATAATCAATATCCAAAAATGATATTATTCTCATCACTTTACATCACAAAATGAATATTATATTTGTTAGCGTATCAATACAAATGACCACAATAGAAGTTATCATTCCATAATCAATATCAAAAAATGATATTGTTCTCATCACCTTGCATCACAAATGAATATTATATTTGTTATCGTATCCATATTAAATGACCACACTGGAATTCATCCTTCCATAATCATTATCAAAAAATGATACTATTCTCATCACCTTGCATCACTAATGAATATTATATTTGTTGTCATATAATATTAAATAATCACAATGAAATACCTCTTTCTTAATCAATATCAAAAAATAATATTATTCTCATCATTTTGCTTTGCAACTAAATATTATATATATTTTCACAACAATATTAAATGATTATGATAAGAAGCATATTTCCATTATCAATATCAAAAAATGATATTATTTACATCACCTTACATTACAAATGATTATTATATACATTATCATATTAATATTAGAGGACTAAAATGAAAAGCATTCTTCCCTAACAAACATAAAAAAACAACATTATTCTTATCATCTTAATGAATACTATATTTATTGTCATGACAAAGACCTAATATGGTTAGCCATCCGCTGGCAACTCATCAGGTGCCGAAGGACCTTTGCAAGTTTTTTAATTACTTTTTCCAGTCAAATTTATTCATAAAGTTGTTGGAATCATAAATTTGACTTATAAACTCTGCATAATCTAAATATCCTTATTCATTGAAAAACATGATTTAACTAAAAATTGTTTCAAGTGATTTCAGCCAAAATATCAAATGAACTGATTAATGAAAGCATTCTTCCATCATCAACTATAAAAAATCAGAGACATTATTCTCATCATCTTAATGAATATTGAGTTATTTATATTCATATAAATAATTTTAAATAACATGAAAATATAAAAGTATAATTATTTTTCTTCAAATAACTTATTTTTTCTATTTAAACGACAAAACCAATATTTTTTACATAATTAAAAATTATATATATTAGCATAATTTATTTCGATAAATATATAATTTTTAATAATGTCAGTTTCAAAATCTTTGTTGCAATATTGAACTTTCTAGCCTTTTACGTTTTCGGTAAGTTTCTCTCCAAGCTTTTTGAGCATAGGAATAAAATCTTAAATCAAACTAAATAATTCGTTTATTTAGGCCCAATAGACCAAAGTTTGGTCTCAGTGAACATTAACAACCACCACCACCATCATATCATCAATATTAGTTTTGTTTGGTTGTAGTGTAACTATTTTAAGTTTAAGAAGTTTTTTAGTCATATTTTCTAGTCAAATTTATTCATAAATTTGTTGGAATCATAAGTTTGACTATAAATTCTACTTAATTTAATTCAAAACATATATTTATATAACAAAAACATAATTTATACTAAATTGTTTTACGTGATTTTAGCCCAAAAAAAAAAATTCTAAAATGTAAAATAATTACATAACCATTTTATAATTTTAAAGAAGCAAAATATATTACAATATGTTAATTCAACTTAATTTAAAAAAATTACACCTTATAAAATTTTTTAATAAGAAATAACAATGAACAATGCCCAAATGGATTTATATATCTTCTTTCCTAATAAACTAATAATGGAAAATCCAAGCTGATTTTTAAATTGTCTCTATGAACATCTATATACAATTTTATAAAAAATGTACTTTTTTCCCTTAATGAAAATACTTTTTTTCAAGTTTTATTAAATATATTTTTTCCAAATTTTATTCAATATATTTTCTCACTCCTTCATAATTAACTTTAATTTTATTTTCCTTAACTTTTTATATAAAAAAAAAAAAAAAAATATATATATATGTATATAGTATAATATAATATATATTATAAAATATTGATTTATTAAATAAAAATATATCATACATGCTATATATATCTTTATATGTAATATATCAAACTATAAATGTATCATTGGCCTTGTTAGTGTCAGTGTTTGCATACTTCCATCACGGATCAAATTTGCTCTTTGCATTTTCATTTTAGGGGTCCCATACTGAACTTTTTACATCATTTCATTAGGTCATGTCAAAGTGATCCACTGATGGTTGTCTTCTCTTCAGAAAATCTAATTTCTTCCTCATAAAGTATACTTGTTGACCCATCTTCAGGTTGTCTTCAGTCATGGTTTCATGGTCAAAATGCAATCATGTCTTCATTAGGTCATAGGGGATATTTTCATTAGGTCTTAGGGTTTCATTTCCAAGGTCAAGGGCATGATTTAAAGGTGTAAATAAAAGGCAACAAGGGTATGAGGATGATAAATAAATCAAGAATGATGGCTAGTAAGTCATAATCACTATATAATTATCTTTTTAACTAATGTAATTTTCACCTCAAAAAACATGTTTTTGAGGTGAAAACAGAGTATTTGAGTTAATTTGTATTTCTTATGTAATTTTAAGTCACTTTATGTAATAAACGAACCCGGTTGCACCAATGCATCTCTCTTTGCAAAAAGACAAAGAAACACTGCAAAAATCAATTCAAATTCAGCATTGTCCACCTGAAAAGGAACAAAGAAGAAAAGGCATTAAAAACGGAGATTTAAAAAAAGTCAAGAAACATTAGAAAGTGGGTTTTTTCTAGTGAAAAATCAAAATCTACTCCTATATAAGGTGTCACATTTCATTTTCAAGTTCATCATTCTCATTTGGCAAAGAAGGAGTCAAAAAGTGAAGAAGAGAGGAGAGGTTGAGTGAGTTTTGGGCCAAGGAGAAGTGGTGTTGCGCTTCTAGAGTTTGGCGCTGCGCGTTTCAAGCGCTCTGCGCTTTTCCTAGGGGCATCCAATGGACAAATGGCTTGCATTTTTGGATTCAAAGCGATGAGTACATGCACCCTATGGATTTACTAAGTTTTTGGGGCAGAATTGGTCCACCAAAAAGTCAAGAAAATACCCTAAAAATGACCTTTCTGCCACTTTTTGGACACACAGAAGCAGTCCTGGGAGAATCAACTTTTGAGGGGTCAAATAAGCTTCAAATGAATAAATTCCAAGTGTTTTGGAAAGTAGACTTGACGAAATTTCCAATGAGCTATCATGAGCTCAATTTGGATGTCGGGAAGGCCTCCAAAAAGGACCTGAAAGTGGAGCTACATGTTGGACCAGTGGCACTATGCGTATGGCAAATTTTGCACAGGATGGCTATTTTTCTATGTTTTGACTGTGTTCATGAATTTTCTTATGGAGGATGTTTTACTGATGTAAATGATGACTTGGATTGTAAATATGATGGATAATTAATAGTAGAGGGTAGATCCATTAGATTAAAAGTCAATTTGAGCTCAAATGAATCAATTTTTTCACTTTTAGAGGCAAGTTGTTAAGATGTCTATATTCCAGTTTCTTGTTTAGTGTTGGTTAGATTAGCTCCTCATCTTAGGGATTCGACCCCTGAGGATGGGAGGAGCTTGAAACAATGCCTATATCTTCTTCTTCTTTCTCATTGTAAAGGGTTGGACTCAGTTGGATGCTTATGCCTTGATTGTACATCATTTTGTAGCAGTTTAGCAGGAGATTAATAAAAATTACAGCTATTTCTTTGGGATCCATGTGGTATGGAGTTTAGTTTAGTTTCTTCTCTTGTGATCATAAGTTAATATGTTTTGTGTACTTCATTAATCATTTCATTGCTTCTAAGTGAATGTTTTAAGTTGATACGTAGAATTCATTACGTCAGTGCTTTGCTTTGGGGAAATATTCACCATTATATGTTTTCTACAGTTTGGGAAGGATCCATGGTAATCGCATGTTCTTCCTAGCCTCCCACCAGTCTTAAAACATCTCACCCATCAAGCCCTAGAGTGATAAACCTTATGCCTACCTTTCCCCATTGAATACCCTGCAATTTTGACCTAATTCCCTAGCCCTAACTGTCTGGCTCCTCCTGATCCAGCAAAACCTCTTCAAAATCAAATCAAACCTTATGCTACTATACCTAGCCTAATATCATTTTCCTGATCCAGTCATCTTGGCTGAGATCCTCACAGAGAGAGCCCTCTCCCGGCCTAATAGGGTAGCTACTTGGCTAAGCATGGTTTGTGGTTACCCTGGCATTGCCTTCCTTTAGCTTGAGGTTCAATCCAGGTGATAACATAGTGGTGACCATACTGGGGAGTGAAAGATTAATCACCCCGGTAATATCTTTCAATTGAATTCTTAAGCTTGTGGATGATGAGTTTTAGAATTTACTAGGCTAAATTGGAAAGTTCTAAAGCAATATATAAAATTTCAAAATTGAGCATATTGGCTTCACGAAAGTACACCAAATCCAATCCAGATCCGAATCCTCCAACCATTGTCAGTGATCCTCACAAAATTGGGCGGAAATCTAAGAAAGCTGTAAAGAAATTAAGTGTAGCATAAGAACGATCAAGTGAAGTTTTCATTCCTCATGTTCATTCACTCCCGGAAAGGTTAGACACTCTGCAAGATATTGAGTTTGATGTTCATTTTGAGCAAAGTCTTTTTCGCAGTAAATATTTGAGTTGGATTGATCAAATAGTTGTTGATTCCTCTATATCTCTTGAGTACCCCATTGAAGACTTGTTTACACAAAGTAAATCAGGGTCACAGCTTATTCATGCTCTCGATCAGTTGCAGAACCTTTCTTCAAACGTAGACACTTGGGTGAAAAATAGGCCAGCTTTTAATTTTTGAAATAGTTCCTTTACATCTACTGCAACTCAAACAATTCTTTGCCCACTGCTTTCATCTTTACAGATTGTTCATACTACTCCAACTGTTGTTAATTCCCCTTTGAATATACCGAGTACCCCAATCCTTGCTTTAAATCCACCTCCCCCACCTCGAGTTATGGCTGCTGGTGGGCTCCAGTATTGTAGCAATAATTCTGCAACTCCTGGGACTCCCTTCATTACTTTTATCAACCTGGTAGTTCATAACAAACTTGGAAGCGACGGTGTTGTATGCACAAGTACTAGCTCTTGCCGCAGCTGTACTTGGTCAGCTGGCACAAGTCCCACTAGGGCTAAGCACTCTATGAGCTTCTTTAGAAGAAGCTTTTCAATTGATGGATGGAAAAGCTAACTCAGAGGAAGCTAAATCTATTTCACAAAAGGAGATTGAAAAACTGCATACGCAAAGCGCAAACCTCTAGCAAACCTATATTCTACCCAGCTGGTCCTACTGATGCAAAGATAAGAATGCATAACTACTGAAAGAGATGACATTACTTCCTGAAGTAAAATACATGTGGTCTAGACTCCATCTATCTAAGAAAAACATCTTTTGTGTATTCTTTGATTAAGTTAGTCAGTTCCATCACGCAATTTGCTTTCACTAAATCTTTATGTGCATCGGGTGGATCAAGGAGATGAAATGCCTCTTGGAAAAGGTTGGGAAGGTTCAGAGAGGGTCTAAGGAGTCCCTAACACCCTTCCAAAGAGTTTCACAAAGTTTGGCTATCAAGAAACCTCATTTGTGAGCTTCTACAGGAAGTCTGCAGGGTTCTACAGGATGTTCAGGAATTTCTATAGGATGTTCAGAAATTTCTACAGGATGTTCAAAAATTGGATTTTAGAGGATGGGTGAGTGAGGGAAGATGCATGAATGGATAGGGAGGTAGGATAGGGGCCTGGAATGACCCAGGGACTATTGGATGGAGAGGTAAGAAGGTGTAGAAGGCTGACTTAGCTCAAAGAAGGCTGAACCAATGTTTGCACAAAACGATAGGGTTACGTGGGCAAAAGGACAGATGTGAGACGAGGAACCTAGCTAGGAGATGGAACAGATGGCTCTGATGAGCTTAGATGGATGAAAGAGTGGTAGGGATGCCCTGCACGATGTACATTCAACTGGATCCACAAAGTCTTGCAAATACTCAAAATTCTAGCTAATCTAATCTAACTGACAATAAAATAAATGAACAACAGCTTTATTTGAAAGAGAACCGTGTATATCAACTGTGCAATGAAACATTTCAGAGATCTAAACGCATAACTAACTTCTACAAATGGAAACAGTACACTAAGAATTGCATGGTAAAGCAAACTAGTGTTTTTCTTGGGACAGCACGGTTACTTCAATTCCAACCCCTGATCCAATAAGGATGAGGTGAAACCAAAAGTGTTGTTGGCCCTTTTATTGGAGATTTTTCCTGTTATTATCCTACCAATCTATTTTAAACATCTGAAGCAATTCTATTCATAACCAGTGACCTATTTAATCAATACAACTAAATCTGCCTAACAAAAATACGTTTCAAATGCATAAAAGGAAAACAACGATGCATAAAGGAAAGATAACAGTACAAAAAGGAAGCCCTAGGCTCTCAGGTTGGGCCCAACCCTGAGAGCTATGGCTCCTATAGAAAATTTAGAGTTGATATAAAATCAGACTGCTTCTCATTATCAAAAAATAGTCATAAGTCAAGAGTTATGCCAAAATGGCTACAAGAGAACAAGCTAAAGCTAACAGCACTGTAGTGCAAAATATGCAATGGTTTCAAAAGTCCTTGGAAAGGCTGAAGCCTTAAACATTTAACCGCTACGAGGGCCCTAGTTGGCCTCCTAATCTATGGGAACTTGGCTGTCCAACACTGTGAGTAGACATCTTCCAAAATCTGCTTGGCCTGCCTTCTAGAGTCCGGTTTGGTGGCTGTCTGGAGCTCGGAGTTTGCGTGAGATCCTGAAGGAAGGGCTATTTACACGTCATAAACAACCCCCTACCAAACCCCCCCCCCCCCCCTCCGTCACCTCAAGCTTGGCTGTCTTCTAGCCCATGATTGCTCGGTTTTGCTTCAACATGTGTCAAAAAACCTGAAATAAGCACGTGTTAGCCACCTAGGAAGAGTGACTACCCTTATTCGTACAAATGACATAAACATACTGAAAAATAATGCATAAGCTATGAAAAATGAAGGATTGAACAAGGGCTGAACAAGGATAATTAGGCCAAATGAGCCCAACAAGTTACCAAATTTGGGGCTCATCAGCTGCCCAGTATGCACCCCTTGTTCTACCTCAAAATCTTGGTGCCATGCCCGCTGATTATCAAACCAAAATACCTTTCTTTGATGCCACTCAAACTATTACAGCTCAACAACATGTAGATAAAATGAATGATTTCCTTGACCTCCATGAAGTAGAAATTGAAGATGTGATGATGAGGTTGTTTGTACAAAGCTTTGGAGGTGAAGTTCGGAAATGGGCCAGAGCCTTACCAGCAACTTCTATCACCACTCTACCAATTGTCCATAGGCAATTCCTGGATCGATGGGAGGTGAAGAAGAATCCACTTTAGATTTTGTCCAAGTATGAGAACATCAAAAGAAATGTTGGCGAGAGTGTGCAAGACTATTGTGTGAGGTTTAATGCAGTATACAATTCTATTCCTACAAACATTAAACCACCGGAGGGATTGGCTTTGCTCAAGTTTCCAGACGGTTTTGACACTGATATGGCATATCAGTTGTGGGAACGTGATCCTACAACACTAGAAGACATGCAAAAAAATGTCGTGAACGTAGAAGCAAACTTGTTGGCAAAAAGAGAAAGAATGAGATCTGAGAAAAGAGTGACCATGAAAGAAGAAGCATCTACTTCAGATGTAAAGATGGATACATTGATTTGAACAATGGAAAGGATGGTTGACCGGTTATCCATCACAAATAGACCTAAACCTCGAATTCGGAATCCAAATTTTAGAGGACAACAGCAGCCCCAATTCCGAATCAAGCAGAGAGAACAAAAAGCACCAGAGAAACCAACACAACAACAGCAGATCAGAACTCCCTTACTGCATAATTATGTTCAAGGAATGGAAGAAGAAGATGAGGATGATCCGGTAATTGAAACAAATCATTTTTTCACTGCTGATGGTATGCCTATATTTCTGACCGAAGATGAAGAATACGCAAAAGTTCTAGACATTCAAAGGGATGAGGATTAAATCTTAGCAAATGATGTGGTTTTGGAGGTTGAATCTCATGATTATCTGTGTGGTTATATGAATGCTTTGACTGCACAACAGCGGCAGTACTCTTTAAGGAGCAAAGATGTATCGGTCAGTCCCATTCATAAAAAAAAGGATGTGAAATCAAGGAATGATTCCTCAAAAATTCAGAAGAAAGAAAAAGAGCTTGTTGATCTGAATCCGAGCAAGGTACCATCAACAAGTGCTGCTGCAAATGAGAAGAACAATTAGAAAAAAGATAGTGCAACGAAAGAGCAAACAAATAAGAGGGACATTGGTGTTAAAGAGGTAAAGAAAGTTTCATCCTTTAATTTAGAAAGTGAAATTGCTAAATTAAAAGTGTCTATTCCTTTGATGGAGCTTGTTAAGAATAGCAACTATAAACACCATGTATCTAGAATATTGCAAATAGATCCTTTGTCTGACATGGTGAATGTCGAGGATGATCATCCTGAACTCATTTTTGGTCCAGCCATAGAAGGTCAGCCTGAAGATAGTGAAGTCCCTCCCTTTTATCTGAGTCTTAGACTACATGAGTATATTCTCCATAATGCTATGTTAGATTTCGGAGCTTCCCATAATTTTATGCCCAAAGCCATTATGGAAAAGTTGGGAATGGATATCACCCAAAAATATCATGATTTGTACTCATTTAATTCTGGTAGAGTTCGTTGCATTGGTCTCATCAAAGATTTGGTGGTTTCTTTAGATCAAATCCCAGCCAAAAATGTCTTGATGGATGTGGTAGTTGTTAATATACCACCACGATTTGATATGCTCTTATCTAGATCGTTGGGAGCTAAACTCAAAGGCACTTTACAACTTGACTTCTCTTATGCTACAATCCCTGTTTTCGGTCAATTGAGGAAGTTGTATCGGGAAAAGAAAATGAAGTATATGATCACTAGTAAAGAGAAGTCTGTGAATCATCCGATAAATGTTGTACATACTGATTTAGATTCTTTTGTTTTGTACTCTAATTATGGATTGAATAATGTAGATATTCAGCTTGTAGAAGTAGATGATGTACCAAATTTTTTTGAGAATTTTAGAGCAGTTCTTAATCAAGAAAAAGAAAAAATAGCAATTTCTTCTGAGTAACTTACACAGCAGCAAAAGATCAGTGAAGAGAAGAAAAATGAAGTAATCAGCAAAGGTAAGGTTGAGAAAGAAATAATATTCCAGCATCTAGAAGATGAAGTCGGCCTTTGGAGCATGGACTTCGGTGGTGTTGTGGGTAAAGACGGTGCTGGTATTGGAATTTGGATTCGAGGCGCTGCTTTCCAGCCTACCAAAGTCCCAAGTAATGTTAGAGTATGTTCCTACAAGTTAGATTTTGACTGCTCTAATAATGAAGTGGAGTATGAGGCGTTGATTACAAGTCTAAAATTTTTGAAGAAACTGAGCATGAAAGGATTTCTATTTTTGGTGATTCAGAGCTGGTGATTAAACAAGTAAAAGGATAATATCAAGAAAAGAATCCGCAGATGAGAGCCTACAGAAATGTAGTTCTGGATATTTTGAAGATGTTTCCGGAATACACCTTGACAACAGTACCCCAGACTCAAAACACCATTGGAGATTCACTCGCCACTGCAGCCAACAATTTGAAGATTCCAATGAATTCTAGCAATAAATTTGAAATTCATGTCAAACATAGGCCTATTGTTCCTAATAATTTGAGGTATTAGCGATTTTTTTGGGATGACAATGAAATTAATGCCTTTTTGCAGAATGAAGGAAATTTTAAGAATGCTTTCATTAGTGATGTTTGATATTCCGATGAATAAGATATTGAGGTAAATCAGATGGAGGTTTTACAGCTAAAGGATAATATTATTCCTAGAGATCTCATACCTTTAGAGGAGCTCTTTGATCAGGATGATGTGGCGAGAAAACTGACCTTGGTTCCTATGGACAAAGGAGTTGAAGATGTAAATCTTGGAACAACTAACTAGCCCAAGCTTGTAAAGTTATCAAAAACATTGTCTCCCGAAACAAAGGCTAAGTATGTTAAGTTACTTTCTGAATTTTCTGATGTTTTTTCATGGGATTATTTAGATTTGAAAGTGTATGACAAGAATATCATTCAGCATACTATTTCTACCAATCCAATTCAAAAATCTTTTAGACAAAAGTTGAGAAGAATCAATCCAAAGCTACTGCCATCCATCAAGAAAAAGGTAAATAGATTGTTTAAAGTTGGCATCATTGTTCCAATTATATTATCTAATTGGATTTCAAATTTGGTCCTAGTACGAAAGAAGACTATAGAGATAAGGTTGTGCATAGATTTCCAGAACCTCAACAAAGTGTCCTTAAAGGATAATTACCCTCTTCCTAAGATGGACCATATTCTGCAAAGAGTAGTTGGAGCATCACGGATGTCACTACTAGATGGCTACTCGGGCTATAATCAGATCTTGGTGCATGAAAGAGACCAAGACAAAACTGCCTTCACAACACCATGGGGAACTTTTCAGTATGCCAAGATGCCATTTGGGTTGAAGAATGTTGGAGACACTTTTCAGCGGGCGATGGACATAGATTTTGCTAATGAGAAGGATGTTTTCTTGGTAGTCTATTTAGATGATTTGATGGTATTTTTTGGTTCTGATGATGAGCATTTGCACCACTTAAGGATTTTCTTTCAGAAATGTAGGAAGTTCGGGATTTCTCTAAACCCAAAAAAGAGTCTTTTTTCCATGGACGAAGGTAAACTCCTTGGTCATATAATTTCTAAATATGGTATTCGCATTGATCCTTCAAGGGTGGAGGCAATCCAGCAAATAGACTTTCCGCACAACAAAAAGGAGATTCAGGCTTTCATTGGTAAGATGAATTTCTTACGAAAATTTATACCAAATCTGGCTGAGCATTTACGTGAATTAACTAATATGTTGAAAAAGGACAGCACTGTGAAATGGACCGAGGAGGCCATGAAATCGTTCAACTTGGTAAAGTTTGCTTTGACCATATCCCCAGTCTTGATCAATTCTAATTATACTCATGATTTTATTATATTTTCATTTGCATCTGAGCACACTATGGTTGTGGTGTTGATGCAAAAGAGGGATCAGGTGGAGCAACCCATTGATTTTTTCAGTAGGACTATTAGAGATGTTGCCTTGCATTACAATATCATTTGAAAAACAAGCTCTGGCTCTTATAAAAGCATTGAAGGATTTTAGAGCATACATTCTGCATTCACATACCATAGCATATGTTCCTAACACGGCCGTCAAGGATGTTCTCATGCAAACTGATCCGGAGGGAAGAAGAGGTAAGTGGATAGCAGCAATGTTGGAGTATGATCTTGAGATTAAGCCTACCAAACTTGTCAAAGGACAAGGCTTGGCAAAAATGATGGCTGAATAAAATTTTCATGCTCTAGACATAAATCTCATTGCAGCAATGTCAGATGATGAAGATGGTGGCTCACTCATTCAAGTATCAGAAATGTTTCTCAAATCACCTTGATATTCTGATATATTTTATGCTCTTCATCATCTTTCGCCACCTCCTGGAATGTCAAGAAGTAAAGTTAGATCACTAAAACTAAAGTCTGCAAAATTCTGCATTTTAAATAGTGCTCTCTATTGGAATGATCGGGGAGGGGTTCTTCTTGATTGTTTGGTTGAAGACGAAGCTCAGCAGGTAATGAATGTTTTTCATAGAGGTGATTGTGGTGGTCATTTGTTTTGGAAAACAACAGCTAACAAAGTGTTGAGAGCGGGATATTATTGGCCAACTTTGTTTCCAGATTTATATAAGACAGTTATGAGCTACCATGAATGCCAAGTTTTTCAAGGAAAAAGGAAGTTGCTTCCTCTTCCTCTGAAGCCAGTTGAAGTAAATGCACCTTTCCAGCAGTGGGGACTTGATTTCATAGGAGAAATCCATCCTACATCATTAGCACAACACAGATGGATTTTGACAGCTACCGATTACTTCACCAAGTGGATTGAGGCCATTCCGAGAAGGCAAGCCACAGACATGGTAATTATCCAGTTTTTAGAATCTAATATCTTGTCTCATTTTGGTTTCCCTCGCAAGATTATAACAGATAATGCAGCAGCATTTAAGTCAAAGAGGATGGTCGAGTTTTTAAACAAGTACAATATTACATTGGGTCACTCCACGGCATACCACCCGCAGGGTAATGGATTGACTGAGTCATCAAATAAATCCTTGGTGAACATTATTAAGAAAATGTTGGAGGCAAACAAGAAGAACTGGCATCGAAAGCTTGTTAATTCCATGTGGGCCAACAAAGTGAGCAGCAAGAAATCAATAGGTATGTCACCTTTTGAGTTGGTTTGTGGTACTGATACAGTATTTCCCACATCATTTGCAGTCCCAGTCATGAGATTATTACAGGAAGTTGGCAGCGAAGAGGATGATATTCAGTGCAGAATTAATCAAATGATTCACCTTCAGCAAACAATCGAAGAGGTTTCCCAAAAAAAATTCCAGTTGCAGGAGAAGATAAAGAATATTTATGACCGCAAAACCAAGGTAGAAAAGTTTCAGTTGGAAGATGTAGTGCTGCAATGGGATGCACGAAATGAAGAAAAAGGAAAGCATGGTAAGTTTGACAATCTATGGAAAGGACCATATAAGATCTCAGCCTATCGAGGACAGAATGAATTTTTGTTAAAGGAAATGGATGGTCAAGAGTGCTTAGGAGGACCAGTGAATGGTAGGCTCTTGAAACACTACTACTTTTGATGTTGTTCCCTAAAGTTGCTTCACCGTCATTGTATATACCGGTTTGCTTTTCCTTGCAAGATTTCAAGTAGACTGTCATTTGAGCTTGGGGCCCGAAGTGAAGGCTATAAAGCTTGAATGATTTGTGTCAAGTTTGGTTGATTTTGTTTATAGTCAAGTGTAGATTCAGTTGTGAGTCAGTTTTCAATGTGTATTGAGTCATTTTTCTTTAAAATTGTAAAAAAAGGGGGTTTTTCTTGTTCAGTCTTCTGTTTGTTTGACCGTATTGGCCTAATCAGCTAGGCACTTGGTCTACGGTGTTCTTGAAACCTCTAAGGAGTTGCCATCCCCAATAAGGCCAATGTTAGTGTCAGTATTTGCATACTTCCATCAGGGATCAAATTTGCTCTTTGCATTTTCATTTTAGGGGTCCCATAGTGAAATTTTTACATCATTTCATTAGGTCATGTCAAACTAATCCACTGATGCTTGTCTTCTCTTTGGAAAATCTAATTTCTTCCTCATAAAGTATACTTTCTCATAAATCATACTTGCTGACCCATCTTCAGGTTGTCCTCAATCATGGTTTCATGGTCAAAATGCAATCATGTTTTCATTAGGTCATGGGGGATATTTTCATTAGGTCTTAGGGATTCATTTCCAAGGTCAAGGGCATGATTTAAAGGTGTAAATAAAAGGCAGCAAGGGTATGAGGATGATAATAAATCAAGAATGATGGCTAGTAAGTCATAGTCACTATATAATTATCTTTTTAACTAATGTAATTTTCACCTCAAAAAACATGTTTCTGAGGTGAAAACAAAGTATTTTGAGTTAATTTGTATTTCTTATGTAATTTTAAGTCACTTTATGTAATAAATGATCCTGGTTGCACTAATGCATCTCTCTTTGCTACAAGACAAAGAAACATTGCAAAAATCAGTTCAAATTGAGCATTGTCCACCTGAAAAGGAACAAAGAAGAAAGCGCATTAAAAACAAAGATTTGAAAAAGGTCAAGAAACATTAGAAAGTGGGTTTTTCTAGTGAAAAATAAAAATCTACTTCTATATAAGGTGTCACATTTCATTTTCAAGTTCATCATTATCATTTGGGTAAGAAGGAGTCAAAAAGTGAAGAAGAGAGGAGAGGTTGACTGAATTTTGGGCCAAGGACAAGTGGCACTGCACTTCTGGAGTTTGGCGTTGTGCGTTTTAGGCAGTGGAGGTGGCGCTGCACTTTTCCTAGGGGCATACAATGGAAAAATGGCTTGTATTTTTGGATTCAGATTGATGAATACATGCACCCTATGGATTTGCTAAGTTTTTGGGGCAGAACTGGTCCACCAAAAAGTCAAAAACCACCCTAAAAATGACCTTTTCGCCACTTTTTGGACACACAGAAGCAGTATTGGGAGAATCAACTTTTGAGGGGTCAAATGATCTTCAAATGAAGAAATTATAGTTGTTTTGGAAATTATACTTGGAGACATTTCCAATGAGCTATCATGAGCTTAATTTGGATGTCGAGAAGGTCTCCAAAAAGGACCTGAAAGTGGCGTTGTGCGTTGGATTAGTGGCGCTGTGCGTAGGGAAAATTTTGCACAAGATGGCTATTTTCTGTGTTTTGACTGTGTTCATGAATTTTCTCTCATGGAGGATGTTTTACTAATGTAAATGATGACTTGGCTTGTAAATATGATGGATAATTAGTATTATAGGGTAGATTCATTAGATTAAAAGTTAACCTGAGCTCAAATGAATCAGTTTTTTCACTTTTAGAGGCAAGTTGTTAAGATGCCTATATTCTAGTTTCTTGTTTAGTGTTGATTAGTTTAGCTCCTCATCTTAGGGATTCGACCCCTGAGGATGGGAGGAGCTTGAAACAATGCCTATATTTTATTCGTCTTTCTCATTATAAAGGGTTGGACTCAGTTGGATGCTTATGCCTTGATTGTACATCATTTTGTAGCAGTTTAGCAGGAGATTAATAAAAATTGCAGCTATTTCTTTGGGATCCATGTGGTATGGAGTTTAGTTCAGTTTCTTCTCTTGTGATCATATGTTATTATGTTTTGTGTACTTCATTAATCATTTCATTGCTTCTAACTGAATGTTTTCAAGTTAATAGGCAGAATTCATTACATCACTTCTCTGCTTTGGGGAAAATGTTTTCTACAGTTTGGGAAGGATCCATGGTAATCACATGCTCTTGCTAGCCTCTCACCAGTCTTAAAACATCTCACCCATCAAGATCTAGAGTGCTAAACCGTATGCCTACCTTGCCCCATTGAATACCTCGCAATTTTGACCCAATTCCCTAGCCCTAACTATCTAGCTCCTCCTAATCCAGCAAAACCTCTTCAAAATCAAATCAAACCTTGTGCTACTATACCTAGTCTAAAATCCTTTTCCTAATCCAATCATCTTGGCTGAGATCCTCACGAAGAGAGCTCTCTCCTAGTGTAGTAGGGCTATCTACTCAGCTAAGTGTGGCTTGTGGTTACCCTGGCATTGTCTTCGTTCAGCTTGAGGTTCAATCCTGGTGATAACATGCTCATTTGAGATCCATCACCAATTACCATTTAGATTTTCAGCTTGCCATAAATGAATATCATGAAAAACAAATTGGAATGGGAAGTATATCTTACATCCTTACATGCCATATATCAAACGATAAAGATATCACCCACCCATTTGAGATCCACCGCCCTTTAGATGTTCATCTTCCTCTATATGAATATCATGCAAAAAAAAATGGAATAGAGAATTATATGAGATAATTTACCTTCACATTTCCACATGAATGGATAGATCAATTTATTAAATTAGTATTTTTTAAAAGTAATATTATCATATGAATATTAAATGAGTTATAATTTTTATTAGTCTTTGTCAAAATAGAACTTTACTGATTTGCTTGTTTATCATTATTTGTTTAACATTAATTAGTGTAACTTATATGGTTTAATTTTGAAAAATAAATATTGTTTTTCAATATTATTAAAAAAATATTTTTTAAACATTTGATTGGACCATAACTTGAAGGTCTTGTTATAGTTTTTGAAAAATATAATTCCATGTGGATAATTGTCTCACATATTTTATGCCATAATTTATGGATATTGTTGTAATTGTCACGCCGCCATTTTGTTTGGTTTTACATCACTTTTTGTTCTGAAATCCCTAGTGCTTTCATTTAATTCCTATGGATATTGTTGTCATTTTGGGCATTAGAAAGAACATATTTATTATTTGCTATGATTACCTTCTTCTAACAAGATTTAAATATTAAAAGCATCATTAACAATAGTTTGTGTGTTTGCAAGTTTATACTTGGTCGAATTACCTTTGTATTCATGTGCCAATGAGCCTTGATCATGCATTCACACTCTTATACTATGTATTGAATGTATGCACTCTATAGGATCTCTGCACTAGTTTATCACGAGTTGTAGGCTACCTACACTCGTCAAGATTTTTGGTTATTCCATGAGGACTTTACTTAGCTGGTGAGTCAAGGATGTGAACCAATGGTTGATGGGCCCAGCTCGAAATTGAGTGATTTTTAGAGATCGTTGGTATGAGACTAGAGGAACAAGCGAACCTACTTCATGCCTGCACTCCACTGAGGATCTGAAGAAGAAGCAATGGTTTTCTAGAGAAATCCTTGTGTTGAGAACTAGATTTCTATGATCAGAAGATGGCCTTATCAAAATCCTGTTAATAGCAGGTCGTTATGATTTGTCTCTCTTACTATTGTGTACACGGTTAGCTCCATTGTAACCAAATGTGTAATGTAAATTTCTATATAATTTGAACTTTGATGAAGGTAAAAGTGGGGAGATTGGTTCCAATGTAATGTCGTGCTAGTCTAGTTGATTTGGGGATTACACCTCTCTAGTTGTTGGAGTCTGATCTTTGCCTGTACCATGTAAAGGTTGAGCCTTCAAGATTAATCAAAATGATTTCATGCCAAGTTCTATTTAATTTTGTTATACATTTCATGTTTACAATCTCCTTGTGATCTAGATCATTGACAAAGGGTGCGAGTTGGCTAGTTGGACGCCAGACCAACTCGACGCCTCTCTGATTAGTTTGAGAGTAGGGTAAATTGAGATTTGTTGAGTGAGTGTGTTTAATGTGTCATTTACTATGTGAATGGTACGTGTGAGATCATATCGGAACACTTTTCATTTTAAAATCGTTGTCCTTTCTTTGTGTGATTTGAATGTGATGCTAGATAAACTACTCTTGTAAGTAAAATGATTTTTTATAATGAATGTTAGTTTGAATTGCATGCCATTTTTGGGATTGTACATACTTGGATTTGTAGTTGTGCAGGGTATCTCTCTCCTACGAATTATTTGAATTGGCTTACCTTGTCTCCCTAGGTTCGATTGTAACCTCTCAGCATATATGAAGATTTGTTTGGATCTTCCTTGAACTGTTAATAATTGTGAAGTTAAGGTGTCCATTGAATCTTATCATAAACCTGAAATCAATCCACCAATACATGGAATGTGATATAAATTTTTTCACTCGTCTAATGGGTTACACTTACCTATTCATTGCATGTTTATTTGAACAAAAAATATAAATTTTGTGTCATTACAATAGCCATTTGGTTATATGAACATGAGAACTTGTTAATAAAGGACAGCTACATCATGCTTGAGATTGACAATGTTGCCCCTACATTGTAGTACATTTAGTTGTCACCAGACTTCTAAATACTCATTTTCTAAAGCCATATATTTGTTTATTTAAGATTACAAAGTGACAAAGAAAGTGAGAGTTTCTAGATTAGATCAATTTCATTCTCATGTCTAGGTAAGTTAGTTAGACAACTTTAGTAGATTCATCAAATTAAGTTTTAGTCTTTTAAAGATTGTTGGTACACAAGAAGTTAGTTAGACAACTTTTGTAGATTCATCATTAAAGTCTAATGCTTCTCTTTAAAACTATTGTGCATGGAGAATGGTGTGGATTGATCTTGAATTTGAATTTCTTTCATCATTTATAGGCTACCTTTTTTTTATGCTACTCAACTTGAATTGATATGAATTTCTTGACTTCTAGTTTGTTAGCACTCAGGTTGTTCCCTGCTTCCTAAAGGGAATACGGCCGAGGTAACCACTGACCAATCTTTTAGCTACAGGTCCTAGCCTACCTACAACCAGAGAGGGCTCTCTCTTTATAATTTAGCTTT